>JZLH01S0325688.1:91249-104577 GCA_001188425.1 Eucidaris tribuloides | reverse complement strand
GCGCGCGTGCGCGTTAGCGTACATGCATGTTGCGTATTTGCGCTCAAGAAATACGCGCCGACGCGATGGTGATAGTACTTTTGTGTTTCGCTGATCTCTTCAGTACAGTCCTAACGTGTCAATCATCATTATTTTGAGTACGCGCGAAATAAAAGTGCGTTACACTCGGACTATCAATTTACTATCTACCGAGTGTAACGAACTTTTTTCTTCGAGTGATCTGATGGGAAAACTATGCTTTATCACGTGATCAACTCTTGGCCAATCCCATAGCAACATTCTTAGTATGTGGAATATAATCACCTATAACTGTCCTCTGACAAAGGGAAGCATCTGACAAATCACTCAAATTTGAGTTATTGGTGTTTTACATTAAATTTGGAAAAGAAATAATTGTTATTTTGAAAGATATTAAACCTGTTGCAGACTAGGAATGAGATATTCGGGGTTGGGGTCTAATCTACAGAATACATGTTATATTGAAAATTTGAAGTGAAATTGTCTCCAATGCATTAAGTCAAAATCTTGTTTAACTCTGAACATGTCAAAGTCGCAAATCTACAGCAATAACACACATAAAGTCCATAGAGGTTTAAATCATTTGGCACGTTAAGAGTTAAATTACATTCAGGCTAATATGAATAACAGATAAAAACCAGAGCTGTGCTTAGAGAGTACAAGTACCTTTGCCATTCTTTCCCCCATCACCCAAGAACCTTGAAATCCACAGAAAAAAAAAAAGCAATTCTAAATTATGTTGATCGATTTAGAATATACAATTGATCCCAATTTTGATGGTCAGTCCCCAGGGGTCAATCCCTAATTTTGGTTATTGACCGACTGACTGAAAGAATCGTCCACATACACTCTTTGTATTCGCTTAACTACATGTAGCATAAATCATGTAGTCTACAGCCTGAAGCCATTGGGAGCAGTAAACCACTTCTTATTCTCCAATTTTGGGTACACAGAAGTTTCATTCCAGCAAACTTTATTTTGCTATTTAAGGATTCACCAACCCAACTGAGCAAGTGGCCTAGAATGTTGTGAAAAAATGTAAAGAGTACTTTTTGTACTTTGGGGACAGGGTGAGTTTAAGTGGAAGGTGTAGGACAGCTGTGACAGCATGGGCAAGATTTAGATGGGTGAAGTTTAGGGAAAGGGTGAAGTTAAGGAAATATGAAGAGTTGTCACATGTACATGTATATGGGAAAGGTTTCTTCTTAGATAAAAGAGAAATTTCTCCTGTTGTACTTGTAGTTTTATGCAATAGAAGCAGGGTTTTTGAGTGAAAATGGGATAGGGATTCTGAGAAAGAGTGATAGAGCAAACGTGAGAGCGATGTGTGGTGTGAAGCTGATGGACCCATACAAAGCTACACAATAAATTTGATAATTGATGGTCATTACTTAATCCAATGGAGAATTAGAACGATAAATCTTCAGCCGAGGTCTATGTTTTATCGTAAAATGAAATGATCTCCAACAGGCTAAAAAAGAGTGAACATTTGATCAAATAATTTTCACAACACAATCTTTGCAATGTTTTGATTCTCGAACAGATTTATAATTTTTTTTCCGACATGAGAACTGCTTCCAATCAGGTTATTTCCCTGTTACATTAAAGGGATTTAAGGTTTGATTCTTGATTTTTTGATTTCGCCAGCCCTCCACACAGCAAACGTTAGAAAATGTCCATAATGGAGATGTGACGGCATCTGCAGCAGTTACCAATGCTGATAATCCAGAAGAAATAGCTTTGCGGACTTCCCATCCTGAACTGAGGCTTGGAGATGAACCAAACTTGTCTATCATTCAAAGTGAACATAGCTTCCCTGTACTTGAAAAAACAATGGACAACACACCGAAGACAAATATTGAAAATTACGATGGGGACGGAGACCTCTTACTTGGTGAGCAAAATCTTTGCTTTCATGTTTGCAAAGTATCCCATGTATACGTAACTTCTCATTTCATGTGTCAGTAGGGTATCCTGAATTAATGTAGACTGAAAGAGGCATGAGGAAACCCATAGTAGCAAATACCTATTTTATTTGCTTTATATTACACTTACTTGTAATCAAACAAATTTTGTGTACAGGCTAAAGAAATTGTCTATGCCACTATACTTCAGATTTCAGATTTCATGTTTTATTGTCCAAAGAAAGAAATGGAAATACATTTTGTTTACATGGATTGAACATATAAATTTAATAATATATCAATAATACAAATATACATATTATTCTTAAATACAAAATACATTATACAAAGTACAAACATTCATACTTTACACACCATTGAACAATGTGAATGTGGGGCGGCGCAAGTGTTGTTCTTACGACAGGTTTACTTTCGCTAAATTTGAGAAACAAGGCTGAAAAACTTGTGGGTATCCAATTAATTTTTTGTTTATTGTACTTTTATGTTTTAATCCACGTGGGAGACCCCGAAAGACATGGGAGGAAACAAAGAAGACACAAAAGCATCCAACATTACCCACATTGACCCAAATGACAGGACAGCATGGAGGAGAACCATCAAGGAAATATACTGTCCAACCCTACAGAGTGGGAAAAATGGACTTTAAACGATGATGATGATGATGTTTTACTGTATTAAGTTTGACTCATTTTGCAGTGAAGAATTAAAATGTCCATTCAAATGTGTACACTCATAATTTAATACCTGTAGTATCTTGCCTGGTGGTAAATACATCTATAGGTGGAATGTAAATCAACATTGAACTATGCTTTTACACATGAAACCCATGGAAATGCCAATGATAGCATTTTGCCACAGTTATTGAGCTATTTTTGTCTTTTGTATTGGGAGTTGAGTTATTTGCACAAACAAAGGAACATAAGCCATTATCCCAAGTCTTGAAAAGAATTACATTGGCTACCTGTTCAGTCCCATATACAGTATAAAGTACTGTTATTACTGTCCTTATCAATGTTTTCATCAGTTTGCTCCGTTGTAGCATATTGAATTGTTAATGCCGTTTTATGCGGCATAAACCAGAAAGAATGCTGCATTCAAGTAAAAAGTCATTAGTACACATCCCACACACTTTGACAAAATCATACTTGGAAAGGTCATTTTAATATACAGCTGTTTTGTAGAATAACTTGCTGGAATATGTTAAGAATATTGAAGCATACAAAAAATTTAGAAATGATTTAAAACACATTTTTTTAGCATTTTGTATAATTTCACATTCATGAAACCAATGCATCATTTCCACTCCTTTGTATCTCCACTCTACCACTCATGTATAAATTATGGAATATTTCAGAGACATTTTAAGAAGTGCCATTTGTCCGTGAAGCGGTACATAATATTTGCTCAACCCAGGTGAAACAATTATTATCTAAGTATTTCAGGAATGCTGATCATTTCGTAGCGTCTGACTGGACGCTAAAACACCTGTGTTTAAAAATGGCGGTATTCAGAGTTGTTGCTGAGCCACGTGGTGGTTACACACGTTATTAGACTTAAAACCGACAATTCTGAAGTTAATTCAAAGTGATAGGCTAACATTGTGGAGCTTCAATTTAAAAAATTGTCAAATTTTGATATCTGAACTACATAGAAGTGTTCACATGGACAAATAAACACCCTAGAATAAAAAAGTTTGGAAAGTTGCACTGCCAATGGCAAGTTATCCATGAATAAACAATTAAAACTCGGGCCGAGTTTAAATAGCGTAGGTGTACACACAGTAAGTCTTTGGGAGAAAATGGGCAGGTGAATCCGATCAACTTACGATTTTCACTTTTTTAAAGCACTAAATAATTATTTTGAAATACAATTTTTTTCAGGGGGTCATTTTTAGACATAATCAAAGACAATGGTTGCATGGGGAATCATGTAGCTTAGATTTTTTTTAACTGTGGTAAATGTTAGCCAATACCTTTAATGATAAGTGACATTAGATCAAAATTTATCAGTTTTTTGTGTGTTTTTTAAATTACTTTATACTTTTTTTCATGATTTTTTGTGGATTTTAAAAAAAAAGTATATAATTGTTATTGCGCTCAAACGTGTTTTAGTTTTTACTTTAGTCATCTCATGAAATCCCAAAATTGCTTCACATACTGTGTTTTTATGAATTGGAAGTGATAGGCTAACATTGTGGAGCTTCAATTTAAAAAAATCATCAAATTTTGATATCTGAACTACATAGAAGTGTTCATATGGACAAATAAACACCCTAGAATAAAAAAGTTTGGAAAGTTACACTGTCAATGGCAAGTTATGCATGAATAAACAATTAAAACTTGGGGCGAGTTTAAATAGCGTAGGTGTACACACAGTAAGTCTATGGGAGAAAATGGGCAGGTGAATCCGATCAACTTACGATTTTCACTTTTTTAAAGCACTAAATAATCATTTTGAAACACAAATTTTTCGGGGCGTTATTTTTAGACCTTATCAAAGACAATGGTAGTATGGGGAATCATGTAGCTCAGATTTTTTGAACTGTGGTAAATGTTAGCCAATACCTTTAAACACTAGTCTTGAAAATTTTGGATGACATAGGAGAAAGAATTTAAAGCCCAAGTTTAGTTTTGGGGATTTCTATTTTATTTGAAAGCTTTATGCCCAAAGATCACATCACACCAATAACAGATTCTGAATGTCTCTCGTTTTTTTTAATATTAATTAATGAAAAATCTGGGGGGGGGGGAGGGGGGGCGGAGATTTTACGGGGTACCCCGGGCGATTTTCGACTATATGTTACATTATAGCATCCAAAGGGTTAATACAGTGTTTAGGTTTATCCAAATTATACCTCATCAGAAAGATCAGAGTCTGCTCTGTCTGATGAGGTATAACTCGGATAACCTTAACACCTTATTAACCCCCAAAACTTAACTTGGGCTTTAAGTATCAACAAAATATTCCATAATTATGAGCGTGAGTGTATAAAGTGCTTAGAGACCTGCAGTTATACCTACCAGCTTATGTGCTATACAAAAATAATTTATTATTATTATTATTATTATTATTATTATATTATTATTATTTTTATTTTTATTTTGAGTTTCTTTGGTTGTACTCCTAGTACATTCAATCAAAGAACTTGATGTACTAAAGAGAAATCAGCAATATTTCAGTAAAGTTCTGTCTTCATCTTAACATATTTTCTACTCTTTCAGATCCCGGCGGTAGTTGTGGCATGAATGGTGTTGCACAAACCCAAAGTGAGATGATGGAACCAGCAAGTGCCATGAAGGTTTATGATGACATATCGAATGAAAGTTCAAAATGGCAGATGCCTCCGGTCAAGATAGAACATTGCTCAGATACAGGTGATTTATTTGTATGCTTACTATGCTGAAGGTAGACAGTAGCTGAGTGTCTGTTAGCCTTCTGTTTTGATTTAAAATTAGTGTAAATGTTTGATAAATGGTGAACAATTAAATTTCATGGTACTATGATTTTGGAGATCAACCTATATCATCTATTAATGCTCTGCAATTATGCACTCTGAAATGCTTCCATTTTTACAAGTTAATTAAAATCTGAAAGTGTCGTGGCGTGGGGGGGGGGGGCAACAATTTTTGTTATAGGGGACAGGAATCGTACAATGTATAAAGGATATCTATTTGCTGATTATTTGAAAATCACAATATATCATTCTAAGCCATTTTCATTCAGGTGGTGTTTTTATCTGATATGGTAGATATTAAAAGAACGTGTATTCAACTGAAATTTACCGTAACTGTACAACTGTATCAAAATGTATATAACATTGTATAGGATTTTATAACAGATTTCCAGATTTTTTGTCCGCCTCTGTCTGCACACGGGTGCGTGTGTATCTATCCTTATATCCACTACCAAGTTCCATTATCTTGACACCTTGATAATTTGTGAACTACAGAAATAAGATTAGGGTTCAGAAGTTGTTAAAATTGTGGGAGTGTTCCAAAGTGTGGGTAAGAGGCATTGCCCCATCAGGTGACCAGCAAGTCCCTCCATCCCCCTTTTATTGATTCTTTTCATCTAAAAATTTGTTGTTTATGATATTAAGTATGAGTTTGTTCATTTATTGCATGCAAAGCCTGGAATCTTCATACTTACATTTTCCACATATTTTCCATAGCCCTTTGGCCAATCATTCTTTTTATGAATCTGCATTGTCAATTGTAATGTAACTGACAGATCCAGCCAATGAACTTGGTGTCAACAATGTTACATATACATGTACCCAACCAGAGATGATGGAATCTCCAAGTGCCACAATGGATAAGGATATATCTGGTGAAAGTTCAGAATGGCAGATAACTAACGTCAGGACAGAGCAGGATACAGATACAGGTAATTGAATTCTCTTCCTCCACCTTCATACACTGTAGGTGGCCAGAAACTTTGTGTTTGTGTGTTTTTTGTCCAGCCTACTGAGGTGGAGGGAAACTATGGGATCACTTTGGCATCTGTTCATCCGTCCGTCCATCCGTCCGTAACACAAATACTTGAATAACTTTCTGCTAAGTGCCCTAATTTCAATCAAACTTGGATGGAAGATTGATCATACAGACTTTCAAATTTAGTAGTATGTGAAGGTTACCACAGAATCAAAGGTCACCAGCAGAGTTCAACATCCTTTTGAACCCAATGTTATATTTTTTTTCAGCAAGTTTCTACTATGGTCCATAACAGTGCCCCCATTTGCCCAATTGTGACCAAAGTTGAGTGGTAGATGTCTCATACTGAGCTAAATGTCACCAGCAGGGGTCAATGACCTTTGAGAGCCCAATGTGAAGTTTTTTGACCAAGTTTGTATGTACGCGAAACTGGGCAAGACTTATTTTGGCTATTGTCTTGTTTTGGTTTGCCCATCTGTGAGTCTTAGTCATAGAGATATTCTACCTCCATAAGCTCATCCACCCGTAATGTTCTTGATACATTGATTGTGATGAAGCTTGGATCAAGTACATTATCTTCACCCTTATAAAGTAATTGCCTAAGTTAACATTTTACCAAAAATTGTTTAACAACTTCTTTCTTTCTTCATTTAGGAAGTAATAGTTGCATTAAAATGTACTAATTCATTTACAGGTCCAGGTGATAACATTGGCACAACCACTGTTGTACATATCCGACCAGAGATGAACTCAGCAGGTGCCATGAAGGTTGAAGATGACATATCAAATGAAGGTCCAGAATGGCACATGCCCCAAGTCAAGACAGAACACAACACAGATAGAGGTAATTTGATTTATTTGATGCCTCTGCCTCTGAAAGTGGTCAAAAACATTTGTCTTCTTAAATTCATCCATCTGCATGTTTGTTTGTGTGTATCTAAATCATCAGAATGTTTGAAAATCTCTGTAGGGCCATTTGTAAGCTTGTGCAACAAAGGTGCAGGACTTGTGTTTTTGACTTGTGTATCAAGTGGTCTGTATGCGCTTTCAGGAGTCTGTCCTCGGCTTCTGTCTATTTTCAATTTATAAAAACTGATGCTTCCGTTCATATATTGATGAGTTGCAGGTAATTTGCTTCCCTGGAGAACAAAGTTATTAGAGGGCAGGGTTGGCAATTTCCCGGGAAATACCTGTATTTCCCACCCAGGTGGGAAATACTGGGAAATACCGGGAAATACTGGGAAATACCTGGGAAATACTGGGAAATACGGGGGCAATACCTAGTCGTGTACTCTTGAAGTTGTACATGTACAAGGTCAACTAAGAAGGCCATTAATGTAGATCATTTGGGCTCTTCTAACACAAAACCATCTTAAACTGATAAATTTCAGATGAAAAGACTCTGAAAAACCTCTTTTCAATTTTGATAATTTAATTCAGTGTTATTGCACATACTGTCCAATACATACAATATTACACTGTACATTATTCAGGTGCTACATTGTGGGGCGCAGCCCTCATCTTGCTGAGTACACAGGGTCAAAATCAACATCTGTCAATGGGGTGTGCTATTTTAAGTGTTCTGGATTTATGGAGCAATTCAGATATTTGCAGACTGAAATGATTGAAAAAAAATTCTAAAATTAAAGCAGGTGATTTTAAAATTTCCATAGTTTTAGTATTGATTTGGCTGTGTAGAAAATTTGTCCCACCAATCATAATGAGTTCCTTGTTCCCCACCATCATTTAAGTTAGTTTTTTGTTGTATTTTGTATTGAATCACACTTACTGAACAACAATCTCTACATTTTTGAGTTATTATCCTTCAAGAAATAACTTTTTTATAGTATTTCCCAGTATTTCCTGGTATTTCCCATTTTTGTCAAACATAGCAAGGCGGTATTTACCGGTAAATACCGGTATTTACCACCCGGTATTTACCGCCTGGTATTTACCGGCCAGCCCTGTTAGAGGGTACTTTGGATTGAACAGCCTCATTGTCAAATTTCTTGTGAGCACTCTTATTGCCACGCATTTTGCCAGATTTGATTCAACCTTGCTGTGGAGGTGTATCATGTAAAAATCTAACCACATTTGTAATTTGGTGGCAGTGCTCTTTGTGTTCTGAGTTACTAGGCGAAAAGATGAGTTTTGGAATTTCTCCATGTGAGTGCTCCCAAGTTACATATTGGATGGCTTTGAGGTGGACACAGGAAAATACTTTCATAAAGAGTGTAACATTTTCCGTGTCCACCAAAATTGACCCATTTGATATTATCATTATTACCGGAATCCCTTAGAAAATTATCAAAATTAAGATTTAATCCGATCCTCTACAAATCATCAAGTCTGACAATGGCGGCCACTGATTTTGTTCTCCAGTTTTGTTCTTTGTCAAATGTGTTATTATCCAACAGAATGCTCGGTCTTTCTCTTAATTTAGTAAATTAAACAAAGCAAGCACATTTTAATCAAGTAACAATGTAGTGTGATTCATGAAAAAAAATGGTTAGTTTGATAAATACATTGCATCTGTTTAAAACTGAATCAACTTGTTAGCCAGCCACATTACCAGCCATAGGCAAATACAAAAGTACCCGGGTTTACCTGATATTTTTCCTCAGCATACAGTATTTTCCGATATCACTGTGCGTCATAGTGCATATACATGTGTTCCTTTGTGCACATTACGCGTGGGATACGTGATATCACGTGTGAAACCACCCATTTTGATAACAATAATGAATGTGGATCTTTGTAAAATTCTGCGGAGGGGTGTTAGTGGTAGCAGAAGGCAGCTGCTGTTAATCAATGGTGGTGTTGCCTATACTCGACCCCCCCCCCCCCCCCCCGACGAAAGGGCATAACTGACATTTTTTTCAAAATTGAGTTATGTAGTGTAGAGGACTTAGTACATCATGTTAAACATGCAGAACCCCCAAAAAATATATAATTAGAAGTGTCCCTTTGTTTCATAATCCGCTTGTTAAAAGGACACTGCATAGGGCTTTACATGTTGAACAAAATACATTTTGCTCAATATTTTCAAAACACCAAAATGACAGTTGTGCCCTTTTGTCATCGGGGGGGGGGGGCAGTATAATGATCTGTATTGTACAAAGTCTAAGATCACCCTGACCAGATGAACATTACCAAAAACTTCTTTTGAATGCAAGAACTTGGTTATTACTTGGTTACTGTACCCTTATTAATATACTGACAAAGAGTATAAAAATACATGAAGTACAGGAATGTTTGCTTGTATGTTCTAGTCTTTGCATTTGTAGAGTTAATTGGCTGCTTTCTCTATACTTACAGAGAAAAAAACAAACTGTTGCTTTCGTTTTCAGATCCAGGTGACTCGACCAGTGTTTCATATACCCAGCCAGAGATGATGGAATCATCAAGTGCCATGATTGCTCGGGACATGTCAAATGATTCAGAACAGCCGATGCCTGATGTCGAGACAGGACATAACTCAAATATTGGTAAGTTAATAGTATGGTAACCTGATGTGATGGGGGAGTATAATACTAGCCCCAGATTTTGTTGTTGTCTCTGTGTCTCTGTACAAAATGTTCATGACATCACATGATGCATCAAATGTAAACTTGTATTAGCTCAGGTGAGCTATCACAATGGCGTTTTGTCCATCATACGTAAACTTTTGCACATTTTTATCTTCTTTAAAATGCCTGATTGGATTTAGCCCAAACTAGGCAGGAATGAACCTTAGGGAATTCAAGGATCCTCAAATTGTACTCCTGGCCTCCCTGGGGGCCAAGGGGCAGGGCCCTAAGCACCAAAAGTAGGTAATTTTCAAACATCTTCTCCAGATCCAGAGATAGTTTAGCTTAGACACTATGTGTGTAGATACCTCTATAAGTGATGAATTATTGTTCTTCACAACAACGCCCAGGATGGCCCTGTTTGGCTGGTAAAAGGGGAAACAGGTTGCGGGAGGGCTGTGTGGGAATAATTTCATTTACATCATATTTTTCAAAGCACATGAATGGATTAGACCAAATTAGGTAGGAATGATTCTTAGGAGGAGGGGAAAGTGAATTCTTGAAATGGTACACGCAGCCCCCTGAATGTCCGAGGGGCTATGCCAAAATGGCCAAAACTAGGTTACTTTCTTACCACAAGCCCATTTGTAACCAAATTTGTGTGGTAGATGCTTAACATTGACCTCAAGTTTATTTTGGGATCAAAGGTCACATGTAGGTCAAAGGTCAAATGATATACCTGGAATTTTTTATTCGTGTTGGTATCAGTCCATTTGTAACTTACTTCTGTGGTAGATGCCCTACATGTATAAGGACCTCAATGTTAAATTGGGGTCAAAGGTCAAATAAGTTCAAATACTTACATACTAGGGTTATTCATGTGGCTAACGCCTTAAAAGAAGAAAATTTAAAGCCTCTACAAATGTGCATTATTTAGCTGACATGCTTTCATCCACGCTTAGGACTTTTTTAAGGCTATCAACCTTGCTTGTATAAAAATTGATGTTAGCATTTAACTTCACTTGGGAAAATCAGCTATATGGCAAGGGGATGACAAGTTTTTCAACTGATTCACGTGGCTTCGTTGGTGCCTCGATATTAGGCTCAAAGGGCCAAAACTTTCTCTATGGGCACCAAAGAGAGTTTGTGAGACCTTGCATGATCATCGTGCCCCCTGGGGCTCTTGTTTTGATTGTCAAGGGAACTCAAAATCAGCAGCATATATCTAACTGAGGATTCCGTGTAGTAAGAACCCAATTTCTGCGACATTAAACGTTTCATCTCGGCTATGGTGTTATCATCGTGTGCCTTTGGTCGTAGATGAGCCTTTAGAATTGCGAGTGTTGGCATGACACTAGATATTATACAAATATGTAGTGATGTGAGAGTTTTTGGTTGGAACTATGATGACCAGGGTTACATGGACAGTCCATGTAACCAAGAGCGCCCTAGTTTGATACAGAGACTCTCGGGCCAGAACATCTTTGTTTTATATCCATCATCAAACACGGAAACTGCAAAGTAAGGAAAAAAAGAAAAAGGAAATTTGCTTTTAAAACTGTTGTACTGTGCGCTCTTACTGTAGCTACTAGCGTTGCAGTGAGGAAGCCAACCAAGATAGCCAACACTGCACTGGGGCTACTTGACTTGGACGGAGTGAAGCAAAGGCAACCTAAACCTCTAAATCTGATTCAGGGGTAGATCCAGTAGTGGAAATAATCATCCAAAATTAAGCTGAAAGTAATTATACTCCAAAGCATGACAAAGAGGAAGTCCAGCTTTGCAAGATGACATTAAGTTTGCACACATGTAGAAGTATATAACACCTACACTACATTTTCATTGAGGACTTGTATGAAGTGTGGTTGTACACACATACACATATATACAGAGGCACTATTTACGGCTTGGAGGTACTATTTACGGATTGTTGTGACACCTCCACGGACAGTTGGAATATCATCAATCACATGGTGCGTAATCAACCAACCAGATTCAAAGAAACATACAATGACAAATATAGAGCGATATACTTAGTCCTGAGATTATTTGCGATTGTTTGGAAAGATGAGACTTCACTCATGCCCTCTAAGTTAACAACCTCACAATCCTTCATGTCCAAGTCTCTCTTCTGAATGCTGATTAGCATGGTGAAGATGAATTGTTGGTTGTCCAGCGTACGTATGATCATATCCAGTTTTGAATTCCATCTTGTTTCTACATCGGGTTGCAGCTTCATTTGGATTTCAGCATCTGGGCAGTGTTCTGCCTGCATAGGGCAATATGTCAGCGTGGCTGATTTGTGAACAAACGCCATTAGTCTCCTGGCACGCCATTACCACCAAGTTGAGAGTGTGACTGAAGCATGTCATATTGCACCAATCAAAGTCTCTCAGTACCTTCTGTTTGTTGGCTGAGTTACCAGTTACAACTGCAGTTATGTTTTCTGCTTTTATTTGATCAGATTTCAATGTTACTTAATAGTAATCAAGTATGTATCATGAGGCACTTATGATATGATTAGATTTGGAGTTCATGGGGCATCATGCACATCTAATTTGTAATCTATTCAGCTCCTGTTAACTATCAATGAATTGATATAATAATAACTATACCATAAAAATTATTTTCATCTCGATTGCAGGAAAAATGTGTTTTTACCCTATCGTGTCCCATCACATTTTGAGGGTTTAGCTATGTTTGAGAAGGCAAAATTTGATCGATTTCCTGATGTAACAAAGAGTGAGAAAAGACAAATACCTAAAAAACAAACTTATCAATTTGACCAAAAGAACAAGTCCACAGCTTAAAAAAGACTTAACAACCAGTGTGTGTTGCCATGGTATTAAACAGCACAATAATTTACCATATTTGGTAGGATAAGTAAGAAATTATCTCTCTTTTACAATTCTACATACTGGGAACATGTTATATTTTCAACTCACCTGAGTCGAATGCTTAAGTGAGCTATTACCAATGCGTTAGCAAGTCTGTAGTCCATCGTGCGTCATTCATCATGCATACACTTTTCACATTTTCATCGCTTTTAAAATGTGTGATTGGATTTAGGCTAAACTTGGCAAAAATGATCCTCAGGGAAAGGGGATTCAGTGTTCCTTAAATGGTACATATGGCCCCTGGGGGGCCCAAAAGGGCCAAAACTAGGTAATTTTCAAACATCTTCTTCTTAGATCCAGAATTATTCCTCATATGGTGGCTCTGTTTGGCTTGTGAGGGGATGGTGGCTTGGGGTGTGGGCCCCATGGAGAAAATTTCACATTTACAAAATCTCCTTGAAAGTGGCATGAAGTGGTTTAGACCAAACTTGGTGTGTGAAAAAACTTGGTGTAATATTTGGTAGGGTGAGGAGTAAAGAGGTTTCAAGTGTATCCACTGAAATATGACTATGGGGGGGGGGGGCAGGGCATCCACCACTTGTCCAA
>JZLH01S0325688.1:56867-78741 GCA_001188425.1 Eucidaris tribuloides | reverse complement strand
CGCTACTCAAAATATTGATAATTGACGCATTAGGACTGTGTTGTACTGATAGAGATCTAGCGAAACAAAAAAAGTTACTAAACACCATCTCTGCAGCGCGCGTTATTTCGCGCCGCCACGCATATACTGCACATGCATTGTACGCTAACGCGCACGCGCGCGCATCGAACTGTCGCACGCCCTGGTGATGCGCACCCAGGTGTTTGGGCCGTATTCCATATTCGGGCCCATATTGTTTTTTTTAGAGGAAATATCAATCTTTTTATTTCTTATTGTTTAAATAAGTTTCCGTATGAGGAATATAAAGCAAATAATCAACTTTTTCGTTTCAGGCAATGCGACTAAACTATCCTCCTCGGCGCATCCGAATGTAATACGCTATCTTTCCTTCACCTTCGCTTCGGGAAAGATAGCTATCATCCAGATCGCTCTTGGAGTGATAGTTTGTCCCATCACCTTTACCAACGTGGATTATTTGCTTAATAAATAACTAAGATGCAGTTGACAGCATGCAATGACGGGTATGCTCTTCGCATGATTCAGCACCCCAGTCTCTTATCAAATTTATTTTATTTAAAAAAAACTCAAGCTTACGATCGGTAATAAAATCAACAGACATGTATAAGAACTTGTGACTTGATATTTAAGCTTTTATGAGTGTCTCATGAGTGCTCTCACATTCAACATCTATTTTAAGTTCATAAGTTGTCTTTCACACTGAACATTAATATCTTGTCCCATATTTAAATCAATCCAGCTTGCCATTCATAGTTTAACAAGGTAGTAGAGAGTCCAATTTTGACATTGTACGAACCTGTGACCTTTGAAGTTCAAAACCTATATCTATTCAATCGGTAACATTTTTCATGTAGTTAAGATTAAACGTTCCATTCAACGAGGCGATAAGCCGAGTTAAATGACCGTTTAACCTTTTAATGAATTGAAATATTTGTTTACTATTGAATAAGATGATAAAACATTTCACTATTTGTTATACAACATTCTAAGCTATGATTCTTGTCATTTGATAGGATTGTAAGTATCGAAAAAATTATGCCATATACATAGTGCCTATATTTCTTGATTACTCTTTCTCTCGGCTCTATCACAAATTTCAGTTTATGTTCAGTGTATGCATGTATAGATGTCTCTTGCAGTTTCCTTATTAGTCTAAATGTCACTGAATATTTTAAATCTTTATTAAGCAGTGAGATGATGTTCACACGGTTTGTTTGAACTTCAACTTAAAACTCTACGCTGCATCACACAGCCTAAGCTGGACAGCGCGCGTTTACAATACGCTGTAGCGCACTGCAAAACCGTGCTGAATGGGTACGAAATAACCAAAATGCACGCTGCTGCTATGGAAGATATTTATTCAATTCATGTGACCAACAATCCTCAATCAAATGACAAGGATCTGACTTGGTCTGTTGTATAATATTCATATAAATTACGTTGACCTAAGTCACAAAAAAATAAATTCATCAGTTATGCCTTCATTTATCATCGGAAACAGTGCAATAATGTGATATAGATCAGGCGGCAGCCTTTGACCTTCTGACTAAAAAATTCTTATCAGTTTCATTTCTATTTGGTTCTTTTTGTGATATGTCTGAGTTACCCTATTTTTTCTCAATATTCTAATCCTATTACATATCTTTATTCTCCTTTTCTCTTTCCTTTCTGTTTTTTTTCTTCCTTTACTTTCTCTTCTTCTTTTTTTCTCTTCTCTTTTTTTTATCTTCTCTTTATTTTCCTATTCTTTCTTTTTTTTCATCAATCGTGGATGGATGGAGGGATGGATTGGATGGAAGACTGACAGAGGGACAGATGGACAACCAGTAAATAGACAACCTTGAAACATTTAATGCTATGGCACCATTGCGTGCAGAGGATATATATTCTTAAATGGTTAGGTCAATGAGTGTAAATTTTTTCTTTGAGGCATACATAATGTTTTTTAAGCCTAATTGTAGTCAAATGTAGATGGATGTTTTTCTCTTCTGATACCTAGTGAGAGTTATTTTTCTCACCTGTTCTTAATGAATTCACTTTCAATACCAACAATGACAATTGCACTACATTAGGTTGTTGCTTTGTTTGGCAAAGCCTCCTACTCAAGCTTGTCTGATTGTTAAGAGACATCCTTTGCTTGAATAGCATGCCCCAAAAAGTTTGCCTATTTACTACGCAACTGGTCTACAGGCAAAACATGTGCCTAGTCTGGCTCTTCCAGACATTTAGATTTACCTGTTCATTTTACAGGGGGCCAGAATAGATTGCAACACAGACAATTGTTAATTTCTCACTATATCGGAACCTGCCGCTGTTTTTCTTTTTTCAACAAAAAGATTACCATGATCATTGACATTTATAGTTCAGGCATTTTGGATCCTAGGGCATTTCTTCCAGAGACATTGTCATTTCCGAAATTTCCTAATTTTTCAACTCCACTGATCCTCGGGAACATCAGATTTTCTCATGATGTAGTTTACCATAAGACAAACTTGTTAATTCCTCTCATGTGTCTTTATCTTATCACAGTTTCAGGCGGCTTCCTGCCACTTTGTCCTGCATATAGCAGATTATTTCTATGCGCATGCCGTAACAAGAAAATAATTTTGGTATGTTTGTTATTTGGTATGGTTATGTCAGGAAAAATGGCCCTATGATCCAAACTTTTCAATCTAAAATCAGATGATAATGGTATCTATTTTGTTGGATAAAAAATTGTCCTAACCAATGGAATAAAAACCAATTACATTCTGCCATTGATGTAGAGAAATAAGCGATCGCAATTGTTGCGTTCTTCTTGCGGCCACACTGTTTATTGACAAAAACTATTATTTTAAGCAACTTCTCTGATTAGATTTAGTAAGTTCTTGAGTTTGCTAATTGACAAAAAGTGAATGTATCTGGAGTTTGTTAAAAAAAGTCAGTAGAGCAAGTGATAGTATGCGCGTTAGGCAATGCATGATCTTGGTTATCGAGACTACATGCTCAGAAGCTTTACTGTACATACACCACACCAAGGAGGTATGTAGGATTGGCAGTTCCAACAAGCAATAATTTTATTTTAACAGGGTGCCAGGTTTTCTGTGGGATGTACAAAAGAATTCTTCATGGTATTTTGGATTCGTCTTTTAATGATCGATGTTCCAAGCCGCTAAATTCATAGAAGGAATGGAAGATGAGTTGGATTATTGTGATAAAATTTCTGCAAAAAATTTCACTTGTTTCTCGTTAAACAATCATTATGTAATTTTTTTGCCAAAAGATTTAAGCTTGACAAGTGAAGCAATGGGTGTTTAGAAACTATTTCAGCAAGCTTGAATTTAAAGTCACTTATTTTTATCAAAATGTTTTGGAAGCACACCCTTCTTTTATGTCAATTTTGGCATTTTCCGATTATTTCTTGACAAATACATTTGAGGACACTGTATTCATTTTAATATTAGTACTCTTTGATAACTATGCTTATGCCAAAAGACCTCGGGCATGCCCATTGAGTAATTGTTCATCTGTATTTCATTTAATTTTTTTGCCATTGCAGTAATTTTTATCTGTATTCATTTACTCTTTGCCATTTTTCTTTCGCATGTCCCCCATTCTTTTTGCTATGGGCTGCAGGCGAAAAGATAATTATCATAATACAAAAAACATTTCTTCCTTTTGAAAGTAATTGCGTAATTATACGGTCAAGCAGAATGCCTACTTTTCTGGCCTCATGCGAAGCCTGAGCATAATTAAGTGATTACGCACATATTTCGAATGGCGTTTTTTGATACATCGTTTCCAAGAAACATGACTTTCTTGTTAAGTCCATTTCTTGATTATACCTCCTCTTGCATACACTACCCCAAAATCTAAGATAATCTAAAAAATAAAAAAGCAAATTTTACGTATCTCACTCCAGAAATGATTTCAAGCACAAATATTTAAGTCTAGATAAACATTATGATTTGTTATGAAAACATAAAGTTTATTATTTCAACATTTTGGCAGCTGAAATAATGGTAGTAGATTTCTCGACCTTGTCATGCACACACACACACACACACACACACACACACACACACACACATATGCGCCCGTTTCATATTCCACCCACAAACTTCCATTTGTTCTGGCGCACAATATATGTTTTATAACAATACTGATAATATCTCACTACCTGTCCATAATACAACATAGACTCAACATCTACGAGAATGATTTTTTCTATTTGATCACCCGTCACAAAATATCAGGCAGTCAGTGGGCAGTCCTTTATGACCAATCCCGACTACTGATAATCAATTACTTAATACAGTCCTACACACTAGATAGCCAAACCTGTAAATCAAAGCCCTAAATTCGGGAGGTGGAAAGCATAGAGATGATCACCTGTGTCAGGTTCTGCTTGATCTTGAAACAGGTCTTTGCCATTCCACATCTTCCTGAACGTCTTTCTAATTTCACAGCGTTGGTGGATCATGCCTTCTCAGGTGATGTGTGTAACCCTTGTTTGAAGCCAACAACCACCTCCTGTATCTGTAAACAAATCATATGTACATGCGACTGACCTGTTACCAAGAAATTAACAAACTTGCTTACCTTGTTACTATTAAGGTAAAAGTCGTAATCTGCATCACTTCAATGTCGTCATTCAAATTTCATTTTCGCTTGATAAGTGTAACAGCTTAGGTCTGTTAATCTTTATCCACTTATGGTCTTGTAAATCGTAATCAATATTAATTTTTGAAAAGTATGATTTTACCCATCTTTATTTTCAGAACGAATGCGCACAGTTCAATAATCTGTATCGAGCTATTTTTTTTGTGTAACTGTAATACGAAAGTCGTAATCGAATTCAGAGTTCAGTAGCGACCTGCTGCCGTGAGCACATCCAGGTTTATCATCTGGCAAACAAAATCTTTATCCGGCAGCCATTTTATCACCGGTCCCATACCTGACTGCTTGTTCTGACACATATGCGGCCTGTATGCCATTAAAAATAGTAGTAATTACTTGTTAATGGAAGTTGCTTTCAAGCACCAGTCAATTGGTGTCAAGCGTAATGAAGCCTCATTGCAATCAGGTTTGAAGAAATTACTTAAAAACGTATGCATGAAAAGAACCTTTTTCTTGTTCTGACTAAGAATTTTCCTTGAGTTTTTTTTCAATGCTCTCTCATAATACCAGCTGATGCGCTTTTGCTTAATTATGACATTTCGAGTTTAAAATCATGTCCATGCTCGTATTTAGACCAAACCAAAGCTTGCACAAAAGGAGATAAATCAAGAAATACTTTTTTCTGCTGTAAATTCATGATAAAACTGGGGAAAATCATTTCAGGAAGCGGGTGTTAAAGATTTATAATCAATCCTGGAGGACGTTGCTGTCTTTCAATAGTGTATTATTATCTACGGTTGATCCGCGAATTGTGAATACTGGGAGGACTTCTTCCCATACGTATTTCGGACTCGTGCCGGCGTATCCTGGGCCTTTGTTGTTGTTCGCACGGACCGTTGACGTTGCTATTGTATGGTTGTGAAATTGCAAGAAAAACGGTTTAACCAAGCAAAATGTTTATGCATTACGAAATAATAGCAATAGCCTGAAATCCATCTTTGCTACGAGGACGGTCTGGCATAGTGTTTTTTATTACACGCGTCCATTACTTCATGGGAGCACAAAGGCGGTCGTTTCGTATAATGTTATTAAATTATATTACGCGTGAAAGGAGAAGCATTTCCTGTCATATGGAGTTACAAAGATAACTTCACTAATGTATTTACAAATTATGGATGCCTCTTTATATGACCATCGTAGGAACGCATTCTAATGATATTTCTGCCGAGTGTATTGATGGTTGGAATCATTTTGCTATTCTTGTTCATGCTCTATAAACCAGACAAACCTGCAACCACTTCGGGCAAACTATCAGCGTTGTCAGAACAAACCTTTGGCTTTTCATAAATGTTTTTTGCAGGCAAGCAAAGAATCGGCTGTGGCCTTTGCCAAGCAATTCCTAATAATCTTTTATGCATATGGATTCAAAGCAAAATAGGCTTTAGAAAAAGCAATTTACTATTTTTTTATGCATACGGCCCAATGTATCTTTGTTTTTTGACTTATCCAAGCATCATTTAATTTACCAGTTTGAGATTTTTTCTCAAAGCATCAAATTATTTGAATATTTAGTATGGCAATTTTAGTGACAACAATCAGGAAAAGTGGGACAGAAAATGAGGCGATGAAAGAATAAAAGACACTATATAACACTGTGGAAGACACCGGTTTTAAAAAATCTGTTCGACTTTTGCCTATCTAACATATCTGACAGTGTTTGATATGGGACAAATAAACACCTAGAACACAAAAGTCGGACAGCATATGCTGTCACTAGTTACAAATGTGCAGATACAATTGTGCACATTAATTCTATATCGGGCGATATGGCAAATTTCTGCAACACAGCAGTCTATGGAGAAAAGACTGGAATGGTCTTCTTCAATGATTTTCATTTTTTTTAAGCACTTAATGATTGTTTTACACCTGCATTTTTTCAGGGTCTTCATCTTTAGACCGTATCAAAGACACTAGTTAGCATGTTGGAATCATATTAGCTCAGATTTTTTAAATTTGAAAACGTTGCTTTATTTCATATGCCTTTTAATGGCATATATTTACTTTGACTGCCATGTTAATGAATGCTGAATCAGCACAAGTTTGATTATTAACTCGGAACGATGCTACAATGCGAGGTGACGATATAGAAGGTGGTGATCATACGCAATTCATCGTCATTAATTTTGATCTGTACATTAATTTGCAAGAAACGATGGTCTCGTGTTACATAATCTTCTCTCTCCCCCCCTCTTTCTTAGCTCCTCACATACTTCCAACCCCTTCCCTTTCAAACTTCCCACATTCCACGACCCCACCCTCACCCCAAGCCGCCCATCAGGCCTCCCGTCATAATGCAGGCCAAGCCTGCACGGCCCAGGGTGAGGGCTTGCACCTTCCTTTTTCTGGTAGGCAGGTGCTACCCACCCCAGCCTTCGTGCTGGCTGGTGCCCATGCTTGTCAACATAAATTATTATTTCTATATATTTCAGGCTAGAACAAATAATTTAAGCTGTGGTCAGTTTTTAGCAAAATGTATTGGAAAGTATGTGTGTGTAATTGTTATGCCTCCGCAACGAAGTTGCTGGAGGCATCATGTTTTGGGGTTATGCGTCCGTCAGTCCGTCCATCCGTCCATTACTGGTTCTCGTTACCGCGATAACTTAAAAAACCCTGATCGGATTTTGATGTAACTAGGATCAAGTATGTATTATGAGACACCAATGAACTGATTAGATTTTGGAGCTGAAAGGTCAAAGGTCACCAGGCCTAAAATGTGATTGGGCTCGTACCGCCATACTGAGAACGGCAGTCGGAGTTTCTGTAACCTGGGTGAAGTATGTATCATGAGGCACCAATGAACTGTTTAGATTTTGTAGTTCAAAGGTCAAAGGTCACTGGGCCTAAAATATGTCTGATTTAGGCTTGTTATAGCAATAACTTGAGAACGGCCAGTCGGATTTTCATGTTATGTGGGTGAAGTATGTATTATAAGGCACCAATGAAATGATAAGATTTTGGAGTTGAAAGGTCAACAGGCTTTAAATATGTCTGATTTGGGCTCATAACTGTGATAACGTGAGTATGACTGGTCCGATTTTGATGTAACTTGGGAGAAGTATCTTATATGTGGCACCAATTTACTGATTTCGATTTTGGAGTTGAAAGGTCAGAAGTCAAAGATCACAAGGCCTCATGCCCGAATTGAGCTCATTGTCGTGATAATTTAAGAACTGCTTATAAATTGGATTTCACTGTAACTTGGTCAAAGGTCACTTGGGCCTATTCTTTTCATTGGTCGTACTACCATTGTAACTTGTAGCTTTTCAAATTACATCAATTGGATGTTAGTGCGGACTGCGAAGGCATACCCATCGACTGCGCGCAGTTGAACTGCTCTAGTTTCTTAATCTGTTGTAGATGATTTGATTTCAGTATAACACATTCTCCAAAGACCCCAGTCCAAGATATCTCATTGTGGTTCTTAGTCAATAGCATGAGATGATCCCATCTTAAGTTTGTACTCGTTTCAGGCCATTAAGCAAATTTATTATCAATGAGTTGACTGGGACAGATGGTTCATCATTTACTTTGAGTCTAGTTGAAGTTTTGTTTTATTCTTGTTATTCAGGATATGACATAGGGGATGCTTTAACTCGGGCTGACCTTAAAACATCTAACAGCTAGACTGTGGCTACCAGGGTTATAGCTAGAAAGATTTCTGAGCCGGCCGTAGGTAGGAGTTACGCAAGCGGAGCGAGTGAATCGAGCGTAGCGATCCTGGGTTTCCACATAGAAAAAAGTATTTGAAAGCATTTATTTTACAAAATACATCTTTGCTGAAATGTAATGATGTTTAAAGCTCAAAATACATGATTTATGTAGAAATTTAAAACATTTTACAGTCATTTTAAAGCTTTTCTGTGCCGGTCGGAGGACTAATAAATTCAGCTCAGTGCCGGTCGGCTTCGGTTTGTGACGGCTACTACCGACCGGCGCTGACCGCTGTAGCTATAACCCTGGTGGCTACCACTCCAAGTGCTGTCGTGACAAACATTAGAGAAAGGCCATGTCAATGTCAACAGTGTGGTAAAACATTCTCCAAACAGAGTAATCTTCATCAGCATATAAAGGCACACAGGAGAAAAGCTATATAAATGTCAAGAGTGTGATAAAAGATTCCTCCTGCAAAGTGTTCTTCGTAAGCATATGATAATACACACTGGTGAAAAGACTTATAAATGTCCAGATTGTGGAAAACATTTTGCTCGTCAATATGATGTGACACAGGAGAGTACACACTGGAGAAAGGCCATATAAATGTCAAGAGTGTGATAGAGCATTCACTGATCAGAGTTATCTTCTTACGCACATGAGAACACACACTGGAGAAAGCCATTTAAATATCCACATTGTGGAAGGGCATGTACCACAAAATCAAATTTAAATAAACACATGGGAACACATTCCGAGAAAACCCATAGATTAAGATTAAAGAACAACACCACTTAACACAAACAGGGTCCCCAGGGAAACAGTGCTAGCTCACTGATGGGGCTACACTGTATAAAAAACACTTCATAATAGTAATAGAGATGTAAAGATTGTGGAAAAATGTTCAGTCAGTAGGGTAGTGTTATACACGTGAGAACACACAATCAAGAATAGCCATATAAATGCCAGAAGTATAGAAGGGATCATACATGTACTGAGTTTCCAGTTCAGTAAACAGGAGAAGTCATACTGGAGAAAAGCCATTCCAATTGTCAGCATTGCTGAAATGAATGTAGTGAGACATCTTATTTCTGGAGATTCATTCTATGAATTTGGCAAGAGCAAAAGGGCATTTGACAAGGTTCAAACTCTGACCACCATTTCACTGACAAAAATGTGTAAAAATGTTAAAGGGGAAAAATTATGCCTTTTAAGAAATACATGTAAATATAGGTCTTTTTGTAGGTAAATGTGTCTGAATTTTCAGTTTTTCCACCCTAGAACCCTGAATACCAAAAATGCAAATTGCATACGTTAGTTGTTGTGAGGTCTGGCAAGCCTCCAGCAAGCTGTCAGGTTGTTAAGGGGGGGGGGGGGCGTAAAATAGCCGCATCGCTCTCTGACTTTTTACTTTCAAGTCTTACACATCTTTTGAGACCAAATTCGCGATGTCCAGGTAATCGGTTCCGAAGTTAACTTTTCGTACGTGCATATCACACCAAAAATCACTCAAAAACAGGAAATCGTGTGTTATTTCAATGCAATTGTGTTTTCAGCCCAAATTCATAAATGTATGATTATTTTTACTTCTACTGATTGAAATTAACTAATTTAATGCTGTTTATGATCGCAAAAGTTAATTTCATAGTATAACATAAATTTGCATAATTAATTACTTAAAATATAGAAGATACTTATTTTTCAAAAATCTGACTGTACAGCCTTGGAGATTACATCCAACTCTATGTGCGTGCAAATTTTTTGCGGCGATTGCGCCATCCGCGGCCGAGATATAATTTATGCTGTGGTCAACTGTTAGCAAAATGTATCACACTTCATCTAAAGTATGTGCAGAATTTCTTAATCTGTTGGAGATGATTTGATTTCAGTACAACATAGCCGCGTCGCTCTCTGACTTTTTACTTTCTAGTCTTACGCATCTTTTGAGACCAAATTCGCGACTTCCAGGTAATCGGTTCCGAAGTTAACTTTTCGTACGTGCATATCACACCAAAAATCACTCAAAAACAGGAAATCGTGTGTTATTTCAATCCAATTGTGTTTTCAGCCCAAATTCATAAATGTATGATTACTTTTACTTCTACTGATTGAAATTAACTAATTTAATGCTGTTTATGATCGCAAAAGTTAATTTCATAGTATAACATAAATTTGCATAATTAATTACTTGAAATATAGAAGATACTAACTTTTTCAAAAATCTGACTGTACAGCCTTGGAGATTACATCCAACTCTATGTGCGTGCAAATTTTTTGCGGCGATTGCGCGATCCGCGGCCGAGATATAATTTATGCTGTGGTCAACTGTTAGCAAAATGTATCACACTTCATCTAAAGTATGTGCAGAATTTCTTAATTTCAGTACAACATGCATTCTCCATAGACCCCGGTCCACGGTATCTTGTTGTGGTTCTTTGTCTCCAGGTCATTAGCATGAGATAATCCCATCTTAAATTTCTACATGTTCAGTTCATTAATCAAATTCATTATCATCAATGAGTTGATGACTGAAACAGACGATTGATCACCTAATTTGAATCTAGTTGAAGTTTTTTTTGTTTGTATTTTGTTATTCAGGATATTACAAAGGGGATGCATTAACTCAGGCTGACCTTAAAACAACTAACAGGGAGACTGTATCCACCACCCCAAGTGCTGTCGTGACAATAAACAGTGGAGAAAGGCCATATCAATGTCAACAGTGCGGTAAAACATTCTCCAAAGAGAGATATCTTCGTCGGCACATACGCGACCACACTAGAGAAAAGCCATATAAATGTCAAGAGTGTGATAAAACATTTCTCCTCCAAAGTTCTCTTCGTAAGCATATGATAATGCACACTGGTGAAAAGCCTTATAAATGTCCAGATTGTGGAAAACATTTTGCTCGTCAACATGCTGTTAATAGACACAGAAAGTGTCACACTGGTGAAAAGCCTTATAAATGTCCAGATTGTGGAAAACATTTTGCTCGTCAACATGCTGTTAATAGACACAGAAAGTGTCACACTGGAGAAAAGCCATATAAATGTCAAGAGTGTAATAAAACATTCGCCCAGCAGAAGTATCTCTCTACCCACATGACGACACACACTGGAGAAAAACCACATAAATGTCTAGAGTGTGGTAACACCTACACTCAAAAGTCTAGTCTTCAATTACACATGAGAAGGCACACTGGCGTAAA
This sequence comes from Eucidaris tribuloides, assembly GCA_001188425.1. Taxonomy (NCBI): domain Eukaryota; kingdom Metazoa; phylum Echinodermata; class Echinoidea; order Cidaroida; family Cidaridae; genus Eucidaris; species Eucidaris tribuloides. The sequence continues at coordinate 67,205 of JZLH01S0325688.1, read as the reverse complement.
ACCATATAAATGTCAAGAGTGTGGTAAAACTTTTGATTACCAGGGCCATCTTTCTCGACACATGAAAACGCATACTGGAGAAAAAAACATGTAAATGTCTAGAGTGTAGTAAAAGATTCATTTAGCAGTCTGATCTTCGTGTGCACAGTAAAAGTCGTACAGGACAAAAGCCTCATAACTGTAAAGAGTGTGATAAGACATTCTCTCATCTGAGTAATCTTAGTAAGCGCATGAGAACGCACAATGAAACAACTGGTGATGTAAATGTCGGCAGTGTGGAAAAGATATTACTCAGACATCCATCTTACTGATAAATATTAAGAAGAACACAGTCAACGCACACTGGAGAGCAGCCTCGTAAGTGTCACAAGTGAAGGGATATTTCAGAATTTTAAATTTGTTGTACAGGAGCAGATTCTGAAAAACCCAGCTGGAAAATGTATTTCATGTGATCCACACACCACATCTCAATTCTGATTAAATATGGTAGAACAGACTCTCTTCAGCAAGCCTGGGTACTGATCCAAATTGGACACCATGAATATCAAAAATATAAAAAAAATAAACGCAACAAAAAGGAGCTCCCTTCTTTAATGCAAGCTTACACAACCTTCAACTGAAAGACATTTTGCAACCTTAAAAAAATAAAACAAAATACATTTTACAACATTCATATGACAGTACATTTTGCTGAAATATATCTGATTTCAATTTTTTAAAGAAACTTATTGTATTTCTCAGTTTCGAAATAAAGGAAGGGTGAAAAATATATAAATTTAACTACCTGTACAGTTAAGTATGCCAAAAGTGTCAGAAGAGGTATCAGGGGTCAAATTATACATGATATAAATAATGCTTAATCATTTACTAGAAAAATAATTTGTCAAAATCCTATATGAAGTTTGAAAGATTACAGTTTTGCCTTTTATATGTGCGCACTCATCCAAGACATGACAGATCAGTGATATTTTCGCACAATAGTTAATGAACACTCCTGCCAAATTATTTTGCCCATCACTTCGCTAAAAAGTTAATGGTATTATGGAAAATGGGGAGTTGCTTTTTTGTTGTGTTTACAAGTAATCTCAAAAGAATCTGTTTTACCTTGTGACTTTTGTGATGAAATCTACTAAAAATGATACCAAAGACTAGAATTAATAATTAATGGAATCTTCTTCCAAATGCATAGCATATCTTTTACATAACATGCTTTATGCGCAAAAAGGTTATCGCAGTTTATGTACAGGGGGAGGGCCTTTTAGGTCCCCCCCCCCCACCCCAGTCTTTTTAGGGTTAAGAATTGCATGATTGGATTTTGGCTGAACATGTCAATGAATCTTAGGGGTAGGGTTTCAACGTTCTTGAATAAATAACACATCTCGCTGCCCTGAAGGCCCAGGGGCAGGGTCCCCAAGGGCCAAAACTGCGTAATTTTGAAAATCTTCTTCTCTAATTCCAGAAATATTTGAGTTCATGGCATGTGTAGGCATCCATGTAGATGACAATGACCTGGGTGGCTCCATTTAGCCCCTGGGATGTGGTGTGGGAACTAAGCATATGTACATGTTTTTGTTCTAAAACAGATGTTGACCAAACTTGACAAGAACAAACTTTAATGTAAGCAGATTTAAGGATCCTCAAATGATACACTCCTTCCCTCCTCCCACAAGGACAGGGCCTCCAAGGGCCCAAGCGATAAACAGTGGAACCTCATTATAACAAGGTCCTTAGGACCGTAAAAATTACCTATCAGGTTAATAAAAACAAAGAAATATATACAGCTGGGACCATTAAAATTACCTTGTTATAAGAAGGTTTTGTTATATCCAATCTCTTGAAAACGAGGTTCAAACATTATTTGTTATCCCAGAAAATGTGCAACTTAAATTGTGTGTTGATATCCTCATATATGTAATTAGTAAAAGTTGTTCAAAATGTTCACGGGGTGGTCCTTCCGGGCTCCAGAGAGAAATAACTTCTTTTTTTTCGGGGGGGGGGGGGTGGGGGTTGTCAGGGGAAAAGGTCACTTAGTAATTTTTATGAATGGATGTATAAATTTTGGCAGAATCATCTATTGTAAGGGATTCAAACTGTTTTAAATGGTCCATGTGGCCCCATTGGTGACTAGATATTGGGCTCCCAGGGCCAGAGCACGTGAATGCATGAAATAGAAGAAAAAATGAAAGATCAATGAAAAACAAAGCCTAATTGTGTGTATGTGTGTTATTTAGTCTGAATCCAGAGTGGTCCAATCTACAGTGTTCTTTCTGGGGACACTCTATTGTGCCCTGATATTCACAGCAACAATACTCTAGCTGAATTTGTCACTGAGACAAATTGGTCAATTCGGTTGTCCAAGTTGATCATTAAGTCCAAACTGGGTGTGAAGTGAAGTCTCCACCAATTCAAACCGTACCGCATCCTCTGGACCTATTTAAATGTTTGCGCATGCAAAAAACCTGAGAACTTGATGCATATTCATGTATGCTACGGAATCGTTAAACGGATAAAACTGATATCTCATATAACTTTAAAAGGAATCTGTCGACATACAAATTTCTTTTTATATTTTAAAAAAGTATGATGTCCAGATACTATTTCATGTCTGGTTATCTGGTGATGAAGAAAATTACTGGAGTATTATAAATACATTTGTAGACTGGTGTTAACAAAATTTCCTAATGTAAGTATCTACCACCAAAAGTAAAACAAAAGACATTATTAGCTCACCTGAGCCAAAGGCTCAAGTGAGCTGTTGCGATCGTTTTTTGTGCGTCGTGCGCGTTCGTCGTGCATAAACTTTTACACATTTTCAGCTTCTTCGTCAGAATGCATGATTGGATTTGGCCCAAACTTGGCAGGAATGATCCCTAGGGGGTGGGGATTGAAGGGTCCTCAATTGGTACGCCCTGCCCTCCTAGGGGCCCAGGGACAGGGCCCTAAGGGCCAAAAGTAGGTAGTTTTTAAACATCTTCTCTAGATCCAGAAATAGTTTAGTTAATCCACTTTGTGTGTAAATACCTCTATATGTGCTGTATTAATGTTCCTCATGACAATGCCCAGGGTGGCCCTGTTTGGTCCCCAAGGGGGGCAAAAGTTTGGGGGTAGGGGCCTATAGGAATAACTCACATTCACATCAATGGATTTAGACCAAACTTGGTGGGAATGGTCCTCAGGGGGAGGGGAAAGAGGGTTTGTGGAATGGTACACCAGGCCCCCCTGGGGGCCCAGGGGGCAGGGCCCATATAGGCCCAAACTATGTAACTTTCTAACCACAAGCCCATTTGTAACCAAACTTAGGTGGTAGATGCATAATAGGTACCTCAATGTTATTTGGGGGTCAAAGGTCACATATGTAGGTCAAAGGTCAAATGAAGTCAAGTTTCGTCTTTGGTTGGTATTGGCCTTCTTCTCTAGATCCAGAAATAGTTTAGTTAAGCCACTTAGTGTGTAGATACCTCTATATGTGCTTAATGTTCCTCATGACAATGCCCGGGGTAGGGCCCTATGGGAATAATTCACATTCACATCAATGGATTAAGACCAAACTTGGTGGGAATGATCCTCAGGGGGAGGGGGTAGAGGGTTCCTGGAATGGTACACCAGGCCCCCCTGGGGGCCTAGGGGGCACGGCCCATAAGGGCCCAAACTAGGTAATTTTCTAACCACAAACCCATTTGTAACTAAGCTTGGGTGGTAGATGCATAACAGGGACCTCGATGTTTTTTGGGGGTCAAAAGTCACTTATGTAGGTCAAAGGTCAAATGAGGTCAAATGATATATACCTGCAAGTTTCGTCTTTGGTTGGTATTGGCCCATTTGTGACTAACTTGGATGGTAGATGCTACATGTGCATGTATAGTGACGTTAATGTTAAATTGGGGTCACGGTCACATACGTAGTTCAAAGGTCAAATGTTAAGATACTAGGGCGTGCCTTGTTTTTATGAAAACGGATGTTAGAATTTAATTTAACTTGGCAAAATCAGCTATAAGGCAAGGGGATGCAAAGTTTTTCAAGTGGTTCATTTGCCACATTGGCTCCAAGGGCCAAAACTAATGTTATACTATGATGTTTTTCTATGGGTACCATAGAGAGTTTGCGAGACCTCAGGTGAGCGTCGCCCCTGGGGCTCTTGTTATTTTAAAATTTAAAAACCAGAAGAAAAAAAAAACAGATGTAAATAAAAGATCACCTACTCTGAGTCTAGTCATAGTTTTGTCTCATTTTTTGCTATTCAGGATGTCACATAGGGGATGCATTATCTCAGGCTGACCTTAAACCATCTAACAGCGAGACTGTATCCACACCCCAAGTGCTGCCGTGACAATGAACATTGGAGAAAGGCCATATCAATGTCAACAGTGCGGTAAAACATTCTCCAAAGAGAGATATCTTCATCAGCACATACGAAGACACACTGGAGAAAAGCCATATAAATGTCAAGAGTGCGACAAAACATTTCTCCTCAAGGGTTGTCTTCGTAAGCATATGATAATGCACACTGGTGAAAAGCCTTATAAATGTCCAGATTGTGGAAAACATTTTGCTCGTCAACATGATGCTAATAGACACAGAAAATCTCACACTGGAGAAAGGCCATATAAATGTCAAGAGTGTAATAAAACATTCACCCAGCAGAGTCATCTCTCTACCCACATGACAACACACACTGGAGAAAAACCACATAAATGTCTAGAGTGTGGTAACACTTTCACTCGGAAGTCTAGTCTTTTAATACACATGAGAAGGCACACTGGCCTAAAACCTTATAAAGGTCAAGATTGTGGTAAAACTTTTAATTATCAGGGCCATCTTCCTCACACATGAAGACGCACACTGGAGAAAAAACATGTAAATGCCTAGAGTGTGGTAAAAGATTCATTCAGCAGTCTGATCTTCGTGGCACAGTAGAAGACATACAGGAGAAAGGCCTCATAACTGTAAAGAGTGTGATAAGACATTCTCTCATCTGAGTAATCTTAGTAAGCACATGAGAACGCACACTGAAACAACCGGTGTTGTAATTGTCAGCAGTGCGGAAAAGATATTACCCAGTCATCCATCTTACTGATAAATGTTAATAAGAACACACACTGGAGAGCAGCCTCAGAAGTATGACAAGTGAAGGGATATTTCAGAATTTTAAATTTGTAGTACAGGAGCAGATTCTGAAAACCCGCCTGGAAAATGTATTTCGTGCAACCCACACACCTAGGACGAACATAGCAAGACAGGATAGGCCGCGCGCACAATTTGTATTGTTATTGATCAGTGCGTGGCGGCAGTCGTGTGTTCGCTTGCACATGACACCTAAACCAAGCAAACAAGGTAGCCACATTACGGAACGACAATTTTGATACTTTATCGAAAATTGCATTTCGGGCTGATTTTCTGCTTTTATTAACAGAAAACTGGTTGTAGCTACGACTAAGAAGATAAGTTAAATGAAAAAATAGATATCAAAACTTCGTTTTCTATAACTACATTTTATTTGCAAACTTATGGATAACTGTCAATGTAAACCTGAAATGATACCAAAATATGTTTTCATAAAAGTCTGAAGATTTATGGAAACAAGAACGTAATTTATGTTGCAATCTTCATGAAAGTGATTGAAGATAGAGGTTTCATTTCTGTATACTTGGTTATACATGTAATAAAATTTGTTACCAATTTGAATTCATTAAATTTGATATTGATATTGATTTGCATTTCTTTGTTACTAGAGGTTTTTCTCAGAAAGCCTAAATACAAACAATCCTATTTCGTGCGTTAACTTAATGGGTTGGGGCTCTATATACATGTCAAATGGATGGGCTACATTATATGTCACCTATTATGATAGTGTATTACATATATTGCATAAATTATCAGTTTGATTACTGTAATTGAATCCTGTCTCATTTGCTAACTTGATAATGGGGGGGGGGGGTGGTAGGGTACATATACAAACTGGGTGGCCTTATCTGTTATGTGTGTGTCCTCTATCATATTCATTTGTTGTGGATTTGTGTCTGTTCTGTTTGCGTATAGGCGTACTTGTGTAATTATTTTTTATATCCCGTATTGGTGTCTGTATTTGTATTTGCATTAATGATTGTATGGTTTTAAATTGTTAAGCTCATGTCATTTGGCCTATGGACCATGAAATGAGTAACTGAAAGAAAGTTATCTTTCTAGAATGTGGACAATTAATTTTTCTTTTTCTTCACTTTTTTAAATACAACGTAGATTACATTACACACATTTTTGGCACTTTTGGTTCATAAGCAGTAGACTTCAGAAAAGAAGAGGGCAACTTCTAATGCAATTCATAGGAAAGATCAAAGATATGGGCTTAATTTTTTTTTACATTGTAATGATATCAACTTTGATATTTTTGGCTTATTTGTTCATCTTTCTTATACATAATGAAATGACTGAAAAATTAAACAATAAACAAGTTTGTAAAATTGTAATTATTACATCTTACGCTTGTAAAGGACAAATTTCATTTAAACAAAACTTGTGTAAGAAGTCATGAATGAAAATTGATAGATCAACGTAAAAAGTAGGCGATAAACAGGGGCATAGGCTGGTTTGGGCATGGGGAGGTGCACATCTTGAGGAGGTGGAACTAATTTGGTGTGGGGAGGTGCACATCTTAGGGGGGTGGAAATAAAATTGGTAAATCAGGCGTGAAAGCAGAAAAGGTGTGACAATTTCTTTTTGCCTTACGCAGGGGCGAACTTGCCTTGGCTCGGGTGCGGGGGGGGGGGGTGCACACGTCACCCAGTTGCACCCCCCCAGCCTACCCCTGATAAAATTATGGCATGCAAATTCCACATTCCAATTTTATGATATCAACAATCCCTTACATTCAGGAATTAATCTCAAAACAAAGAACAACAAAAGACAATACAAAATTAACAAGTGATGACATAAACATATAAGCCCACAAAAAAGCATAACTATATCAATAACAAAACAGAAGCTTGTAATTACAATCCAAGTAAGTTATCTGTTTTCGTTCGTTGTCCGGCGAAGGGGCGAGCGCAATTATTCTCGGCAGAAATGGCCAAGAATATGTCTTCGCACCGCGAAAACCATTGCTCTCCCCAAGCTGAGAAAAACCTAAGCAAGGCGTTGATATCCGTAGGCGCCTATCTCGCGCCACGCGTGGCGGCTCCTTCGCGCACCACCCCCCCAAAAAAAAACAGTCCGTTAAGTGCAAATGTCAAACAAGTCCATTTTCAAATTAAGAGAACCTATATGTGTAAGACCCTCACCGGGAATACAACAGGCCCCCTCTGCGACAACGCAGCGAGTCCATATTTGTTTATTATTGCGAGCATGTTTTAATTCATTTATTTATTAGTCATTCCAAGTCATAGTTCCAGTCTCTCTGTGTACATCTAGTTGTTTCTCGAGGCTGCCACCTCGAGTCAAGGACGAGGCCCAAGGATTTCTCCGAGGCACAGATCGAGGTCCAAGGCGGGGGCTAAAAAAGGGCCCGAGGACCGTAGCGACAGGCCATGGCATTTCTCCAAGACAAGGGACGAGGCCAAGCCGGAGAGGGCCGAGGCTCGACGAGGCAATTTGGGCCGAGGCCAGCCCGAGGCCAGACATGTTTATGGGGCAAGCAGATCAGCACTTTCTCAAAAGAAAATTCATTTCATTCTCTACTGAACTTTCCTTGTTTGTGTGATTGCTTATTGTTTAATCTCATGGGGTAGACGCCCTCGAATCTCATTACAATCACACCATACACTCAATATCATAGACATTCCACTTGAATCTCTCCCCCCGGGGGGGGGGAGGGGGCAGGGCAATCGACTTTACAAAGTGCTACCGTAGTGTCCACCGAATATCGGAACAATCGGGTTCTGGAGAGCCGGCTTGAGCAAAAATATGGGGTCTTACGTCTCTGGAACTGGAGGCTTCTAAGCGCTTTCAGAAACCTCATAATGCTTATGCTCTGAACTGCACCGCGGCAATTTCCTGGCGCGCTGTGCTGAAATGGCAATGCTCTGGCTCGGCCGCACCGTGAAGCGGTGCGCGGCCGAGCGAAAAATCAGAAGCGTAACAGCAAATTTGGGGGTCTCTGGAACGGGAAAAATCAAAATTTTTCTGTGACTTCTGAAATTGAGATGCTCTGGAACGGAAATTTGGGCTGAAAATGGGGGTCCCTCCTCATTCTTATTTATAAACTTTGTGTACTTGTCTTATCAATGTGCCTTATTTGAAAACCACACCCAGCCCCTATATAGTGCATAGTTGATACACTTACAAGACAAAGAAAATATGTTATAAAGTAACAATACCGAGTGTCCCAGAAAAAATGATACATCTTTAAATTGGCCCCCAAAATTAAAAATTCTGTCGTATTTTGAAAAATGTTTATTAGTATGGAAAGCTGAAAGTGTTTTCTTTCATATGACACCAAAAAGTCTGAAATTGGTTTATGCTTGAGTGAGCACTGCCCACTTTTGTAAAGGACATGAAAATTAGGTTGCGCAAGAATTGCCTATCCACTGTTAACAGAGTCCAGCTCTCTTTCATTATGCGTGGAGCTAGGTGGGGATTGGGATATGTAAATTAAAGATCTTAATGACTGAAAACAAGAAAGACTACTGTATTGGGGTGAAGGGGTCGTGGGTAGTGGGGTGAGGGAGTGGTGTGATGGTGGGAGTGGTGTGATGGTAAGAGTGGTCAGTGGTGGGGGTGTGAGGGTGGTGTGGATGTGGAATGTAGTGGTGGTGTGGGTATGGGTCGGTGGGGGTGGATGGGATCAGGGTGGTGGGTTTCGGTAATTCTAACACCACCTCTACCCACCACCACCACCTCCCCTACAACCCTTACATCCCACACCCACACCACCCCACACACCACCACCCCACATCCCACCACCCCACCCCACATCCCACCATCCCACTCCCCATCACCCGCGTACACCACCACCTACGTACCCCACCATTCCCGTACCCCACCACCCCACTACCCCTTTACCCCAATACGGAGGTCTTTGTTTTTAGTCACTAAATCCCCTCCTTACTTCACACATAATCCAAGAGAGGTTGTATCTCTTGTTGCAATGCACTCACAATGGATAATCAATTGCTGCGCAACCTAATTTTCATGTCCTTTACAAAAGTGGGTAGTGCTCACTCAAGCATGAACCAATTTCAAACTTTTTGATGTCACATGAAACAAGAGACTTTCAGCTTTCCATATATATACATATTTTTCAAAAATACAAGATAATTCCCTATTTGAGGGCCATTTTAAAAGTGTATAGTTTTTTCTGGGACACTCGGTATGATAGCGGTTTGTCATGTTTTAGCAGACATACCTATATATCTTCACACTAACATGCACAATCACAAGCAGCCCCTATGTAGCACAAGAGTATACAAACAAAATCTGTAATAAATTAACAATAGGAGCAGTTTGTGATGTTTTAGCAGACATATCTACATATCTTCACACTAGCATGAATCACAGTGCAATTTCACTCTTCCAGTGCTAGATCCAGACGCACTACACTGTACTGCTGGTCAGTGTTCATTCAGAGATATCGCAATCCTATATGGTGGCTCTGCAGACACATTTTCGCAAAACTTTCACAGAAGTTTTTACGAAATTTTTCGTTAAAAGTTGAAAATTTCGAAATTGTATTTTTTCGGTAAAATTTTTTGCGATTATTTTCGACATACTTTTCACAAAATTCACAAGACTCTGGCTACTAGGGCAGCCATGCATACAATCATATCACTCTATCAGATTCGCATTTCTACAGCTGCATATATCGCACAGTGCCACAGACTTAGCGTAGATCCGTGCCTCTTCAAAGCATTTAAAAACAAACAAAAAACAGTAGGCCTATTCGATTTCTCAAAATGCATTGGTGATCAAAATCATGTCAAGGCAGATGCGGGAAATCTTCAAACTGTTAACCCACCCGATATAATAATGCTCAAGCGTATGCATTTTACCCCGGATTTTACCCGGCCTCGGCCCGGCCTCGCTCGAGGATTCCGAGGATTGGCGCAAGTGTCCAAGGACGAGGCCGAGGATTTTTCTCCGAGGTCAAGGACGAGGCCAAGGCCAGGATTTTGGCCTCGAGGCCGGCCTCGAGGACGAGGCCGTCCTCAAGGACTACAACACTGGTGTACATATTACTAATTCCCATTACGCAAATTTTGCTTATGTCCATATCATTGCTACCTAATATAAAGTTGAATTTATCTTCATCCGTCATATTTGAAAAGTCAGGGAGAACAGTTTTTAACTCGTTTAATAATTTAATGCATGCACGAGATGCCTCTCCAGGAATGTGCAGGTGATGGTATTCCT
>JZLH01S0325688.1:34818-46159 GCA_001188425.1 Eucidaris tribuloides | reverse complement strand
GTTTCCTTTTCCCTTTTTCATGTGCATTTTCAACTGTTCGAGACGGGATGAGAACAAAAAGTTGGTCAGTCTTAGTGGATTGCTACAATGACAAAAAAAACTAAAATCATAATAGCTGATAACATATCTTCATAATTGTTTGTTTGTAATAAATTCAAGGTAAAAAGTGCTATAGCACTACCCACTTTGATGTGACCAACAGCTTTATTTTCTGAGAGCAGAAAATATGCTACTAAAAATTGGATCAATTAGATTTTTATTTTGAATAACCAATTAATTCCGGGAAACCAACAAAAAAAACCAGTGCTTGGTTATTTTCTAACTCATTCTAAACTACATGTATCTTGCAATTGATACTGACAAAGAAATCCCACTTGCAAGTTGCATCAATTTCTTGTGCTTCAACTAGATGTTGTACACAATACAGTGCCCAGGTGTTTCACCAAGTAAAGCACATGAAAAGCATCCTTTCAATGGCATTGTGGGTTTCAAATTGTCTTCTGCTGCTTTCTTTTGACTCAGTATGTCCTAGTATGCTGTCCACTTTCCATAAAATAGTTTGAAATCAATCACAAAATGGTTAGTTTTGTTACAGTGCGGTTAGTTACGTTACATGGTTAGTTATGTTACACATTTTACAGGCTTCTCATTTCACCATAGGGCAATGTTATTAATTTAATTGGACTGTTTTGAATTAGGGCCTATGTATAGGAGCAATGTTGAAAATATTAACATTCTGGGCAGTTGCGTTCTTTCCAGGAAAAACAAAGCTGATTTTTTGGTTAGTTACGTTACATAGAGTCAAAGGGGTAGAGATTTCGAAAATTTTTAGTCATAAGATATCCCAAAACTAATTTTGGACTCGCCATGCTGACAGAAAATTACATTCAATGATTGAATATGCCCAAATTGACTTATAAGACCTTTTTCAAAGTATTCAGTGATAATTTTAATATTTTGCACAAACTTTCTATTTATTTCCATCTGAAATAGCAACCATGCAAATTTCACTTTTTCAAATATTTTTGGGAAAGCAATGACAATTTGGACACTCGGCTGATGATTTTAACATATACTCAACCATAATTAACAAATTTTACCTCAAAAATTCAGGTCATGTCCTTGAATTCATGTAATTGCCCAATACATTTAGCTGAAATATATCTGATTTCATTTTTTTAAAGAAACTGAATGTACTTTACAGTTTCGATATGTAAGAAGGGTAAATGTACCTGTACAGTTAAGTATGCAAAAAGTGTCATTGGAGGTATCAGGGGTCGAATTATAGATGATATAAATAATGCTTAATCATTTACTAGAAAGATAATTTGTCAAAATCCTATATGAATTTTGAAGCATCACAGTTTTGCCTTGACATGGCAGATCAGTGATATTTTCATAAAATTGTCAGTTAATGAACACTGCTGCCAAATTATTTTGCCCATCATTTCATTAAAAAGTTAATGGTATTTTGGAAAATGGGGAGTTGCTTTTTTGTTGTGTTTAGAAGTAATTTGTTTTACCTTGTGCTTTATGTGATGAAATCTACTCAAATGAGACCAAAGACTAGAATTAATAATTAATGGAATCTTCTTCCAAATGCATAGCATATCTTATAAATAACCTGCTTGGTGACCCCACATTAACCTTTAAAAGACTGCGGGGGACCCTGAAAGGCCTCCCTCCCTCGACTTTTTGTGTGATAACTACATGATGCTCAAAGCTGTTCTTGGGGCATTTCTTGACATTTTCCTTCGAGTCTCCTGCATCTTTTGAGACCACATTTGGGACATCCAGGTGTTCGGTTCAAAGTTTACACAACATTTCGTCATTTCTGTAGTTAATGTATAATATGCTGTATTCATAGTTCTAATATATTCTGGAAATCACTTTTTCCACCTTATTTCAAAAGGTTATTAAGCTACAGTAAGCATTTCAATTTCATGCGGGGAAAAAAATATTTTATTTATTTATTTTATTTTATTAAAGGGCAGTTGCATGATGGCAAGAAACAGGAATGCCTCTTCATAGTAGCATTTAGTTTCACTCGATAAAAATACATTCCATAGAATCCTACGTAACAGCTTTGTCTGTCATAGGGCATACGAATGGAGGTTATTTTATGAGTCAACTTTTGACTACCAAATTTTCACAGTAAAATTCTTGCACAGTTTACTTGATTCTATAATAGTTTCACCCCAAGTTGAGGACTACCACCAATCATGTTATTTATCTTTAACCCATTATAGACCATTTGATTTTGCTTTAACATGCATTTCCCATAGACTTTAAGAAGAGATATCTCGTGTAAAAAACTGATAAAACTGATGTCTGATATACATGTAACTTTAAAAGAAATCTGTAGACATACACATTTCTTTTTATATTTGAAAAAAGTATGAGGTCCAGATACTATTTTATGTCTGGTGATCTGGTGATGAAGAAAATTACTAGAGTGTTATACAGCGTGTATCCAAAAAAAGTAGACACTTAGAAAAAAATTTATCAAAAATTGTATTCGTGATTTTGAGATTATTTTTTGATATGAATATGTTACCCTAGACCTCAGCTATCTGATGACACTGTTGGTATTGAAAGTATTTCACGCATGAGTGAGCACAACCCGCTTTTGTGCAATCGGCCAAAAATGCATTTGCGCACAGAATTGTGTTCTTATAATCAATGTTTAATGACTCATAGACGGGTGCTGCCGATGCTCTCAACTGATTTGCACAGGTATTCAACCCTCAGCATGCTCAGAGAAGAGGTAATATCAATTTTGTGACAAAAAAAGACAAAAATGAAGCACTGATTCAGATATACCCCCTAAAAAAGAAGAAATGTCATGTTTGCAAGATGAACTGTGAATTAAAAAAAAAATGCATTTTCTTCTCTTTCAGGGGTTGGGGGTTGGTAATTGTATCTGAATTATTGCTTTATTTTGTCTTTCTTGTCACAGAATTGATATAAGCTCTTCTCTGAGCATGCTGAGGGTTTAGAATGTAGCAAAAATGAAGCAATGATTCAGATCTACAACCCACCCTATCCCTTCAAAAACAAGAAAATGCCATATTCTTTAGTTCACAGTTCATCTTGCAAACAAGACATTTTCTCCTTTTTTAGGGGGTTCTTCTGAATCATTACTTCATTTTTGTCCTTTTTGCCACAAAATCGATATTACATCATCTGAGCATGCTGAGGATTCATCCTTGTGCACATCAGGTGGGAGCTTCTGCAGCACCGGTCTGTAGAGGCATTAACATTGATTAAGAACACAATTCTCTGTGCGCAAATGCATTTTTGGCCTATTGGACAAAAGTGGCGCTCACTCATGCGTGAAATACTTTCAATACCAATAGTGTCATCAGATAGTTTAGGTCCAAGGTAAAATATTCATATCAAAAAGTAATTTCTAGATCATGAAATATTTGTGTAATAAATTATTTTCTGAGTGTCTACTTTTTTTTGATACACGCTGTATATACATTTGTAGACTGGTGCTAAAAAAATTTCCTAATTTAAGTACACTACCACTAAAAGTAAAACAAACGGAATTATTTTTGATATTAAAATTTAAAAACCAGAAAAAAATTGAGATATAAATAAAAGATCACCTACTCTTAGTCTAGTCAAAGTTTTGTCTCATTTTTGTTATTCAGGATGTCACATAGGGGATGCATTAACTCGGGCTGACCTTAAACCATCTAACAGCGAGACTGTGTCCACAAATGCAAGTGCTGCTGTGAAAATAAACATTGGAGAAAGGCCATATCAATGTCAACAGTGTAGTAAAACATTCTCCAAACAGAGAAATCTTCATCAGTACATACAAACGCACACTGGAGAAAAGCCGTATCAATGTCCAGAGTGTGATGAAACATTCCTCGTCCAAGGTTTTCTTCATAAGCATATGATAGCACACACTGGTAAAAAGCCTTATAAATGCCCAGATTGTGAAAAACTTTTTGCTCGTCAACGTGATGTTAATAGACACAAGAGATCACACACAGGAGAAAACTCATGTAAATGTCAAGAGTGTGGTAAGACATTCATTCAGCAGTCTGATCTTCGTGTGCACATGAGAACACACACTGAACAAAAGCCATATAAGTGTAAAGTGTGCGATAAGACACACTCTCAGAAGGGTAATCTTCTTACCCACATGAGAACACACACTGGGGAAAAACCGTATAAATGTCAGGAGTGTGATAAGACATTCGGACGTAATAGTATTCTGCGTGAGCACATGAAAACGCACACAGGAGAAAAGCCATATAAATGTCAAGAGTGTAATAGAACATTCTCTCAGCAGGGTAATCTCTTTTCCCACATGAGAACACACACTGGAGAAAAACCACATAAATGTCAAGAGTGCGGTAACACATTCACGTGGAAGACTAGTCTTCTAATACACATGAGAAAGCATACTGGCAAGAAACCATAGAAATGTCAAGAGTGTGAAAAAACATTCATTCGGCAGTCTGGTCTTTGCTTTAACCTGCATTTCCCATAGATGTTGAGAAGAGACAACTTGTATTGAGTCTTCAATGGGCTAATTTTACAGGTGTTACAGCTTTTGGGTGCCAGGTTGGGGTAAGGCCCTGTACCTGTGAGAATAATTCACATTTGCCCCTTAAAAATTGCATGATTGGATTTGGGCCGAACATTAGGATGGGACAAAAAATACTTTTTTTCTCTGATCGACTTGGAACTCGCAGGGAAATTTCCTTGGGTATAGACTATTATTATCCTGGAGTATCAGTAGGATCAGAGAATGTTTCACCCAGGCAGTAATTTTTCACGAAATTGCCCTATACCTCTGTATTAAGAGTATGCAGGGCTTTATGTGTTTTTGCCATATAAGATATTACTCTTATTTTAAGTGTGTGCACCACTTTCAATTCCAGCATTCATACTACGCAATCAATAGAGCATCACCCGTAAACTGTTCCTGTAGATATACAATGTTTACAACACAAGGGCAGTCAAGATGGGAAAGTTGGTATTTGTTCTTTTAAATGCATGGAATAGAAGAAAAATTAAAGATCAATGAAAAACAAAGCCTAATTGTGTGTATGTGTGTTACAGAGTGGTCCCATCTACAGTATTCTTTCTAGGGACCCTGTATACATATTATGCACTGATATTCACAATAACAATACTCTATCTGAATTTGTCACTGAGACAAATTGGTCATTTCACATGTCCAAATTGATCATTAAGTCCAAACTGGATGCAAAATGAAGTTTCCACCATTTCAAACCTGTACCGCATCCTCTGGACCTATTTAAATGTTTGCGCGTGCAAAAAACCTAAGAACTTGATGCATATTTGCGTATGCTACGAAAGCTTTAAACGGACAAAACTGATATCTGATATAATTTTAAAAGAAATCTGTAGACATACAAATTTCTTTTTATGTTTGGAAAGAGTACGAGTTCCAGATACTATTTCATGTCTGGTGATCTGGTGGTGAAGAAAATTACTGGAGTGTTATAAATACATTTGTAGACTGGTATTAACAAAATTTCATAAGTTAAGTACCACTAAAACAAAAATTATTTTTGATTTAGAATTTTGAAACCAAAAGAAGAAAATTTGAGATATAAATAAAATATCACCTACTCTGAGTCTAGTTGAAGTTTTGTTTTATCTTTGTTATTCAGGATATTACATAGGGGATGCATTAACTCAGGCTGACCTTAAACCATCTAACAGCGAGACTGTGTCCACCTTTCCAAGTGCTGCCATGAGAGTAAACAACAGAGAAATGCCTATTACATGTCCAGATTTTGATGAGTTATTCACTCGTCAATGTCATCGTGATAGACACAGGAGATCACACAATGGAGATAAGCCATATAAATGTCAAGAGTGTGATAAAACATTCCCCTTCCAAGGTTTTCTTCATAAGCAAATGATAATGCACACTGGTGAAAAGCCTTATAAATGTCCAGATTGTGGAAAACTTTTTACTCGTCAACATGATGTAAATATAGACACAGGAAATCTCACACAGGAGAAAACCTTCGTAAATGTCAAGAGTGTGGTAAAACATTCAACCATCAGTCTGATCTTTGTGTGCACATGAGAACGCACACTGGAGAAAATACATAAGTGTAAAGTGTGTGATAAAACATTCAGTCAGCAGAGTAATCTCTCTACCCACATGAGGACACACACTGGGGAAAAACCGTATAAATGTCAGGAGTGTGATAAGGCGTTCAGTCATAAGTGTAGTCTGCGTGAGCACATGAAAACGCACACTGGAGAAAGGCCATATAAATGTCATGAGTGTAATAAAACATTCACTCAGCAGAGTCATCTGTCTAGACATGAGAACACACACTGGAGAGAAACCACATAAATGTCTAGAGTGTGGTAACACATTCACTCGGAAGACTCATCTTGTAATACACATGAGAAAGCACACTGGTGAAAAATCATATAAATGTCAAGAGTGTGGAAAATGATTCATTCAGCAGTCTGTTCTTCATAGGCATCTTCGTGTGCACATGAGAAGGCACAGTGGAGGAAAAGTATATAGATGTCGGAAATGTGGTAAAACTTTTAATTACCAGGACCATCTTCCTCAACAAATGAAAACGCACACTGGACAAGAAACATACATGTCGAGATTGTGGTAAAAGATTCATTCAGCAGTCTGATCTTCATAGGCACATTAGAACGCATTCTGGAAAAAGCTGTGCAACTGTAAAGAGTGTGATCAGATATTTACTCTTTTGAGTAATCTTAGTAAGCACATTAGAATGCACAATCAAAAAAGGTGCTATAAATTTTGGCAGTGCAGAGAAGAAGTTACTCGGATATCAATCGTACTACAAAAAAATAACACACACTGGAAAGCAGCCTGATGACAAGTGTAGCGATGTCTTGGAATTTTAAATTTGCACAATGGGAGCAGATTCTAAAAAAAAGTGTCTTATGCAACCCACACCACATCTCAATTCTGACTCAATATGATGGTAGAACAAACCCTCGTAAATAAGCCTGGGTACTGTGTGTATCCCAATTGGACACACAAAAATATTAACACGACAAAAAAGTACCTCCCCTTAATACATGTACCACAACTTTTTAATGAAAGAAGTTTGAGAAAAATAATTTGGCAGGAGTGTTCATACACTCATTGACTTACCTCTGTGTGAAATGTGATTGATCCCTTGAATCGTGCATGAGTGAGCATGCATTTATTCAGGCAAAATTGCTACTTTTCAAAAGTGACAGGAGTCATTTATTATACCAAAAATAACAGTAAGCAGTAGTACTTTTTACTGTACTTATAGAGTCCTTAGATTGTCACTTAACTATGACATGGTTACAACATTTATGCATATGAAAATGCATTTGGATGAAAAATATCTCATTTAATTTTTTTCAATAATCTTAGCATATTGTACAATTTCAAAATTTAGGAAGGGTGAAAATGTTTAAATTGAGCTACCTGAACAGTAAAGTATGTGAAAAGTGTCAGGAGGTATCAGGGGTCAAATTATGGATGATATAAATAGAGCTTAATCATTCACTAGGAAGATAATTTGTCAAAATCCTGTATCACAAATCTGGCCAAATGTCCCTTTGTGAATTTTCAGAAATTACATTTTTGCCTTCAATATGTGCGCACTCATCCATGACATGACAGATCAGTGACATTTTTGCACTATGACGTTGAGACGTTGAGAAGAGACATCTTGTGTCTAGTCTTTAATGGGTTAATTTTACAGGTGTTACAGCTTTCAGGTGGCAGGTTGGGGGAAGCCCCTATCCCTGTGGGGATAATTCACATTTGTACCTTAAATTGCATGATTGGATTTGGACCAAACATGTCAAGAATGATCCTATAAGGTAGGGTTTCTACGTTTCTTGAATGACACATCTATGATATGGGGGCCCAGGGGCAGGGTCCTCAAGGGCCAAAACGGAGTAATTATGAAAATCTTATTCTCTACATCCAGAAATATTTGAGAACAAAAGTGGACATGATCGTGAAAATTAAAACTTGCAAGAATTCAATAGGCTTCAATATTTTTTTAAATTTAGATATCTTAGATGATAGTTTTCCATGAAAATTACATAAAATAATATATCGTATGTCGTAACACAGTTAATTAAGTACAGGGATAATTAATGTTAATGTGAGTATTTTTGCATTTTGTCGTGTCACTCACGGCATGTAAGGAGGACCATTTCTAGAGAGATAAAATGGTTGATTGTGACTACATATGTTAGACAGGTAATCTAATTATCCACATGTTTTAGGACTCATGGTACTCTTGGAGAACTGACTTTTGTTCTTCCATAACCGATAATGGTCGGACACCCATGTCCAAAATTTGCAGTGTCACTCACGCACTGTTTTTTAATCATAATTAGTTTCTCCAATTGTAGAATTCAAATCAAACTTGTAATGACACATGCCAGTCCTATGTTTTACCTAATATGGTAGTCATCACCCATTCATAAACCTTCCAAGTGGGAAATATGAGCCTTAACGACTCTCAATTGTCCAAATGATTGTTTGAAAAGAGCAGTGTGCATTTTTTCTTCAAAACTGACATTGATTTTGACCAAACTTACAGGAAACCTTTACTATAAGGCAATTCCACTGAAAAATGTTATCCCGAGCTCAAAATCAATGAAATCTGTCATTAATCCAAAAATATATGTGCTACAGTGATCAATTTAGTATCAACCAACATATAACTCATCAACTTTAATTTGAGTGTATTATAATACATTTAAGTATATTTATACATACTTTTCTTCAAACAACTCATTTCTTGCCCAGAAAACAAACGTTTTCCTGACTCTCTCTTCTGAACAAATTGCACCAAATCCCTTTTGCATCTCTACTTATTTAACATCCAACACGCCCACCTCAGAATTAATTCTTATCAGTAGCTTTATACTTACCAAGCCGACCCCCAAATCTATCCACTCATTCCAACTCTCTCCATTAGTTATCTCAACTCGCTTCTTCATATACCCAACTACATGGACCCCCCCCAACACACACACTCTCACGGTGCTAACCTCGTCCCACCGCTCTCACCACACTCTACCTCCCTCCCCACCCGCCAACACTTCCTACCCGGCTCGCCTCCCCCGATTACTGTTTCAGTCTGTACTCTCTGTCTCCAACCCATACTTAAACAGGCTCCTCAGCTACCCATCTTCAAAAGAACATCGCCTCTCACTTTATGATACACTCACAAAATTTCTCGAGCCAAATCCATTCGCGTCAGGTGAAAGTCACTGTCCAACACAAATAATGTCCGCCCCCCCCCTCAACGCGGCAGCCCATCTATCCTGTCGCATAAATACAACACGCTAATAGCAATAATTCACAATCAACCTGTTAATCACTTTTGGGTGATCGTGTAAGAATACAACAAAAAGCCTTTGAATGAAATTATGGTTCTAGAATACTGTCCACACTCCCCTTCGCACACCACAATGTCTGATTATGTCGTAAACGTGGAAACTGCCCATAAATTATTAACCACTCCTCAAATCGTTCGTCTCCCGCCTCCTTACCCCCCCCCGACCCCCCCCCCCCCCCCCCCCCCCACAGGCCACAGGCCTCCAAGGGCCCAAGCAATATATTTTAACAAATGTCATTCCTTATTCCAAATAGTGCAACTTATAATTTTTGTTGATTCCTCATTAGTAATAAGTTGTTCAAGATTTACACAGGTGATCCTGCCAGCTGAGAGGAAATAATCCTTTTTTTCGGGGGGGGTTAAGGAAATCGTAAGCCCTCCACCTCCTCACTTTTCCCCTCATACCCTGCAACTCGCACCTCCTCCACTACCCAATTCCTTACTACCCAATTTTGCGCAGATCTCCATTCTGTATCACCTTTGTAAAGAACTTCCAACATCCGTTTAAATGTCTCACTGTCCGCAAGCGCCACACTATTTTAAAATAGTGCGCTACCCACCTCCAGGCACTTAACCCCCCCGGAGGGGGGCAAACACCTTACCAGTAAGTATACCTATGTGCCGCACCGAAACCCGAAATCGCGGGCTCTGGAACGGCCCCTCTCGCAGCAACCAAACCTGCGGGCCGCTTTCTGGCACACTGGACCTAAAGCTTCCACAAACTCAAAATCTATGCCCATCTGAACTGAACTCGCGGCGAACCCTTTTTCGGCACCGCCCCGTCTGCAATCAAGCACTCGCTCCTGGTCGGCCCCCCGCGCACAACCCGCCACCGCTCCGCCAATTATAACGAAATGGCAAATTTGCGGGCTCTGGAACTGTGAAAATCAAATTTTTTTCTGTGACTTCTGACATTGAGATTGCTCTTGGAATGAAATTTAGGCTGAATAAATGGGGGTCTTCTACCGCAGCACATGACTCTCACACATATTATACTAACGTGCCCCCCCCCCCCCACCCGGGATTACACAGAGAGTTTGCATGATCGCATACAAAATTGTGCTTCTTGGGGGCTGGGCCCTGTGTCTTTTTTAGTGTAATTTTTGGTCATTATACATCCATCAAATGGAAATTTTGGTATTTGAGCATCTTAAATGTTTGTAATAGAAGAAAAAAATAAGTTAATGAAACAAAACCAAATTGTGTTGTGTGTGTCGTGTGTGGTGTGTGTGTGTTATTATTTAGTTGAATACAGAGTGTTTTTTTTTCTGGGGCCTGTGTTCATATATGCATTGATTTCACATACTAACAACAAACATTCTGCCTTGCATTAAATTCAAGAGAGTGCGAATGGAAGTCTAGAACAGTTTGTGCCAGTGAAGGTTGGTCCAACCTTACCACCAATTGATTGATCCGTTTATCGAGGGATATGTTAATTCTCGTCAGAATCTCTTTATTATAAGCATATCTATTTCTTACACATTTGTTAGTGCAGACAATATCTCAATAGAATATCACTCAAGTAACTCATCAGTTTCCATGATCACTGCTGCCACAGCATTTACTTTTGCTCCCAATTTTCTTGGCATTGTCATGAGTACCCATCGATGTCATTGTCATCCATTGATGTAATTTGTTACAGTTAAAAATGCACTTTTATCAATCAATGCAATGCTTTCAATTCAGATGAAAAATGCGATGCCGTAAGTTCATGGTCAAGGGTCATTGCAATCCCTCCCTTGCATGCCATTTCAACGTTGCACATATGCGTGTCACAAATTATTCAAATGCTCTAGTCTTACTTAGGATTTTGACCTCATGTGTGACATGTTTTGTTTGAACATTTGATTGTGCATGTGATTGAATTGAAGCGCACACAACCCCCCCCCCCCCCACACCCCCCCTCTTATAGCAGCAAATAATTGTCTGAATGAATT
>JZLH01S0325677.1:37572-52784 GCA_001188425.1 Eucidaris tribuloides | reverse complement strand
AATTTTGGCACCTTGAAAAATTCATAATATGCAATGCAAGGATAATTATGTTTAAAAAGCATTAGAAAATAATATAAAATCATTAAAATTAGCATAAAAAATACCTTTTTAAAAAAATGTTCAATTTTCGGTGGTCTTGGCGCGCAAAATTTTGTATTGCAATTTGGCGCGCGGAGCACGCTGAAAATTTCTGATTTTTTTCCACTTTTGTCCCCCCCCCTCCAATTCGAAACACGGATCGACGCCAATGTCCGAACAACATTCGAAGTTCGAGAAAAGTTTTGGTGAAGCTATTCAAGAGATACGAGAGTTCAGAATTATACATAATTGTGACCAAATCTAGAAAAGCCCGATGCTTGTTGGCAATTTATACATTTGATAACAACTGACTCTTAACTCTTAACCTGCCAAACAATTTAACTATCTATGGACTTAATGTGTATTATTTGGTGCAGATCTGTTACTTCGGCTCGTTAAGAGTTAATAAAACACCTGACGTCGCCTCACTTCAAAAAGGAGTTAATGTCAGTGCATTGTCTATGGACGGAAACATATTTTTGCAGTGAATAGACTGTCCAGCTGAACACTGCGCAAAATCAAAATCTGAATTTGTCATAACCATTCAATTTTCGTGAATTCGTCGGCGTTCATCCGAACCATCGTATCGCTATACGACAGTTTGCTTGACCGCGCCTCCGGGAGCGAACGCGTTCAAACCGAACTGTCGTAGGCCCTATGTTACGTGTATTATGAATGATGGATACGACAGTTTGCTTGAACGCGTTCGCTCCCGGAGGCGCGGTCAATCAAACTGTCGTATAGTGATACGACGGTTCGGATGAACACCGACGAATTATGTAGCAAAACATAGCTTGTTAAATGCACAGTTCAATACTGCGATGATCTGAATTTTTCGACCAAGTGTCCGCATTTTCTATAATATCTTGTCAAAATAGCTATGCCGCCCTCTGTAGATGTGACGCGTAGAATAAAAGACCCGTTCCATGCATGTCGGCTTATTTCCGTGTCTGGACAAAATAGTGAAGAGCAGTAACAGGAACCATTATTCACGTCTCGTTTAAAGCCATCAAAACAACATCGCTGCTCCTCCAGTTATTTCAGTCAGCTTCGGTTATTTCCTGTACATCCATTCTGCCAAATTCAGCTCTTCCTGGCTCGGAACATGCTGCGGTTTTCATTGAAAAAATAACACAATGAGATCACTCACACCCGCATAAACAAAAATAACAGGCCCGAATGATTGTACTTGGTCATGATGTCATGTTTTTAGAATGTTGCACCAGTAGGTCCATGGTTGCACTGACTGACTACGTGGTGATGGCGCTTGCATGCTAAATTGCAGGTACATACACTTACTTCGATAGCGTAGGTGTGTGTGTGTGTGGGGGGGGGGGGCAAGTTACGCCCCTGGCAACAAAAACAAATTGCACCCCATTTTCTGCTTTCAACTGTTGATTTTCTGAACTTTAGTTCCACCTCCACAAGATGTGCACTTCCCCGTTTTTTTTAATACTTATTTTAGATTTTATGAGGTGCACAACGTATGGAAATTGTTTGGTTTGTTTTACTTGTTTATACCTATCTATCTTATGTTTTACAAATGGTCTCCAAGTTGTATGATTAGTTGAACTTTGCATGTCTTCTATATAATACACACTTGTTCTACTTTTCTTCTTCTACTTCTTTTTCTTCCTTTTAGGCATCATGTTTTCGGGTTGTCCGTCCGTGCGTCCGACCGTCCTTCCGTCCATCTGTCCTTCCGTCCGTTACTGGTTTTCGTTACCGCGATAACTTAAGAACCCCAATCAGATTTTAATGTAACTAGGACCTAGTATGTATTATGAGGCACCAATGAACTGATTAGATTTTGGAGCTGAAAGGTCAAAGGTCAAAGGTCACCGGGCCTAAAGTATGTCTGATTTGGGCTCATTGCTGCGATTACTTGAAAACAGCTGGTCGGAATTTCATGTCATTTTGGTGAAGTATGTATTATGAGACAAGGAAATGATTAGATTTTGGAGTTGAAAGGTCAAAGGTCAAAGGTCACCGGGCCTGAAATATGTCTGACTTGGCCTCATTCCTGTGATAACTTGAGTATGACTGGTCTGATTTTGATGTAACTTGGGAGATGTAGGCCTATCTTATGTAAGGCACCAATTTACTGATTCAATTTGGAGTTGAAAGGTCAGAGGTCAAAGGTCACAAGGCCTAATTCCGAATTGAGCTTATTGTCGCGATAATTTTAAGAACTGCTTATTGGATTTTACTGTAAACTTGGTCAAATGACACATGGGCTTATTCATCTCATTGGTCTTCCTACCATGGTAACTTGAAGCTTTTAAAATTACATCAATTGGATGGGAGTGCGGACTGCGGCGGCATACCCAGCGACTGCGCGCATTCGAACTGCTCTAGTCTTCTTCTTCTTCTTCTTCTTCTTCTTCTTCTTCTTCTTCTTCTTCTTCTTCTTCTTCTTCTTCTTCTTCTCCTCCTCCTCTTCTTCTATCCTTCTTTTCTTATTCCACTACTATTTGCTCAGACTGCTTCTATCTACATGTATTATAGATAGTGAAATAGTTTTATCATCAACCAACTAAGCTATAGTTAACCTAAATTGGCAAAGAACAGAAACCCTTAATTATTATGAGGATCAGTTCAGAACTTGATAACATAAAGTAAAATGAAATATATGTATATTTTCATCCCTTTTCTTGTAACGTAGCCGGATGATTGCCAACCAGTCTTATAAACGCTTGAATGCCATGACGTCATCCCGAACTTGTTGCCCCTGGAATTTTGATGACGTCACTCTGAGGAGTTCTGTGTGACGGCTTGACGCGAAAAGAATTTACCGAGCGACAAATCTGAACCTGTTTGAAAACAAAATGTTTCATGGTAAGAACAAAGTTTCAAATGATTCAGAAAAGAAGTGAGATGATAGTATTTTTCTTCATTTATCACTTGCGATTAAGTACCGAATAAAAGTCTAATTTTCAATCTGTCATACTCTTGTCAATTATAATTCTAACTCAATACTTTGACTAATCATTTGGACATTATTTGACGAAATGTTCCTGACAGTACTTAGCAGAAACAAACAAGATTGTTACACAAAAGAAACGCATTTAACATTGGTGGATTGATGCAATGAGTTTTGTATGAGAGAAGAATTGTGAGTGAATTGATCGACAAATTTCTCAACACAGTTTGTTTGCCCAGTTAAGAAGATTGTTTTAATTCTCTTTAAACTATAAGAACAAAATCAAATCAAGGTACATTACGCTGTGAATATTGAAAATAAATTCAAAGGATAAGTCATCAACCATCCAAAAATGTAATTGTCTACAGTTCAAAGAAGAAATACGCTTGTTTTTTTTCCCCATGCATGATTGTCTTCGAAATTGGCAGAAGACGGTGTGTTATTGATAGGGCATACGGTACCAGATTTACCGTGTATGAAAATTTAGATATTATAAATGTCACTAAACAACGTATCGTATAAGTTAAAATAGTGTTAAAGACATTATTAACTTATGAAGCCTACGAAACGCATTTTTTCTCACTGCACTTCCCTGAAATTACTTCTCCGGCTTAAAATGAAATGGCAAAATTGGATGTCATCCTTTAATTTAGGACAAAATGTTTACAGAATCAAATTTACTGTATAAACTTTTTGCAGTGAAACTATTCCAGTTTCTGTTATAATCATAATGAAAAATGCTGTGACAGTAAAAAATTGTTGTGAGTTTTCTATGGGATCAAATTCTATTAGAGCCAGAGGTTAAAGGTAAACGGGGTAGTCCTCAACTTGGGCTGAAACTACTCTAGAATCAAGTAAACTATGCAAGGATTCTCCTGTGAAAATCTTGTAGTAAAACGTTGACTCATTCTAAAATAAACAATGTCAATATCACTCGTAGCACGGAAACCTGCTGTGTGGCTCTCTATGGGGCTTATTTTTATCGTGCCCGGATAAAATTAAAATACTAGTTACTAGTATGTTCATGCTTGATTCTCCTTAAAGGCAAGGTTCACCCTGACATCAAGTTGGTCTTAACAAAAGCAGAATAATGAGAGAAACATATTAATGAAAGTTTGGCGAAAATCCAGCAAAGAATAACAGAGTTACGAGTTTTCCAAGTTTTAAATTTCTGACGTCACATGCGAGCAGCTCCCCATATGTCATGAAATATAAATTCCATAAATTGCCATTTTTGAATGGTTCATGATGTTTATGCTTGA
This sequence comes from Eucidaris tribuloides, assembly GCA_001188425.1. NCBI lineage: Eukaryota > Metazoa > Echinodermata > Echinoidea > Cidaroida > Cidaridae > Eucidaris > Eucidaris tribuloides. Next base: position 48,521 of record JZLH01S0325677.1, on the reverse strand, counting down.
TTTTCCTTAAGTAAACAAATTACAGACAAATCCTCCCAGGTGGGAGATCCACTCCTGCTATAGTGTATAGTTGGTATATATTTCAACTCATTTGGTTCTTGAGGCATTTTCAAGTGTTCCCAATCATGTCACTAACCTTTAAGCTAATACTATGCTTGTTTCTCATCACGTAAAAAATCAAGACAAATCCTTCCAGCCAGAATATACATTCTAACCAGTGTTAACATATATGTTTCAGCTCATTTGATTCTTGAGACATGGGTTTTTTTTACTGCGCCCAATCATGTCATTGCTCTAAGAGGATTTTTTTTCCTATTTATATCAACATGACAATCAAATAAATATTATTAAAAGTGTAATCAGTCTAAGAACGGATATCACGTCTTACACGTTATCATAGTGAAGTACAAAGTATGATTCATTTAGTAATTACGATCCTGGGGGGCCGCCTCGGTGGGTGTAGACAGTGGGCTGATAAGCCCCCGGAATCTGGATAATGTTAGCAACTTAGAGGATGTCAAGCTACACTGTTCACCTTTAGGTAAAGTAAAAATAGCATTATGATCTTTTTTCTATTATTTTTTTTCAATAACTTTGTCAAAATATGTTGCTGATTGGTTTCCATTCTAGGGGTTCTTGCTCATGTAATAGTATGATATTGTTTTAATGAAATGATGTGCATGTACTCCGCTTTCTCTTTTTTTTAATTTTTTTTTTATTTTCCTGATCACTCCAATCTTTTGTATATATTATGATTTATCTTTGATTTGTTTATGTAACCTACATAGTGAAATTTGATGTAAAGGATTTGTATGTTGTTGATTTATCAATAAAAACATAAATAAAAAAAAGTAAAAATAACATTGTTTCCATGTATTGGCATTAAATCTACCAGTTACACAGATCCACACCTTCATTAATAATAATTAAATATATATGTAGAATTAAAAATGCACCGGAATTAAGAGAGCAAAAGTTTTCCATGGATTTATTCTATTCTATTATATTTTATTCCATTCGATTCTCTTTTTTTACTGTTTCCTTTTCTTCTCTTATCTTCTGTAGTATTCTGCTATACATGTATACGATTACTCTGTTCATTTTCTTTTCTTCTCTTCTGTTCTCCTCTCCTCTCTTTTCTTTTCTTCTTTGTTTTCCTCCGGAAGCGTTTCTTCTCTTCTTTCATATCTCTTCTCTTCTCTCTTCTTCTTCTCTTGTCCTATCTTTCCTTTTCTTCTCTTCTCTTCTCTTCTCTTCTCTTCTCTTCTCCCCTCTTCTATTCCCTTTTATTTTATCTCATTTATTTCACTATGTTTACTTATTTTAACGAGTAAGATGTACTCACCAGTCGTACTACAAAATTTGTTGAGTCGTTATGACCCGGCCGGGGCTTGAACCCCCGACCTTCCGATCGTGAGGTGGACGCTCTAGCCACTAGGCCATCGCGCCATTAATTGTTTTCCTCTATTCACTCCCATTTTTCAGCCGATTTATCTCAACTTTTTCCGTGGATGCTGGCTATCTTTACCGTCCTCGGTCTAATCGCCTGTTGTGCCTGGTTCTACAAATGCCTGCAAAAATGTAACGACCGCTGTTCCATACTCCAGCCTGAGGGTGGATTGACGCGTGCATCCCCGTCAACGTCGCGTCGCGATCAGGATTTCTACCAAGTCGGGACTTTCCGAACGTCGAGGCCTTCCACTTCGGTGCACTCGGCTTCGCCATCCTCCTTGGGGTCGCTACGGGACCCATACGGCTACCGGAGCGCGTTCGTATTGAAGAACCACGGCCATCCGCCGTATACTCATCTACCGCCCCCACCGACGTATGACGAGGCAATGGCTGCTCCCGGACATGCCCCGCCTTATTCGATCGACTTGAGCGAACAACGTCCCCAACAGACGTCCGAACAAGAGGGGCAGGAACAAAGACATGAACGGGAATAATTTAAGCCTTCGAGCTCCGTGATTCCGAGACCACATGGACGTTGTATGTGATTAAATGACAACGGTCTCGAGGGTGTTATGAAACGTTAACCGTTTCGCTGGAAATTCTAAGAAATTTAACTGCAATCGTGTGTTTCAATACCAATTGAAAACTGCTGATGGATAATTTGCGCATGTTTTCAAGTGACTATTTTGCGGAATCGTGGACATCTTATGAATGTGACAACTTTCCGCGAAGCAAAAAACTTATGTTCCGTTATAATTATTATGCGTATTGTGCATCATGAACGGAGGTATTCTTAAATTTATCGTAAGTGTACTTTAAAACATTGATACAATCTGATTATCCTTTTGGATAAATCCAAACTGAAAGTGCAATATTTTGAAACAGATTTATATGTATAATATCATAATATTAAGTGCACTTGTTAATTTGTTATTCATATTTCGTGGAATTTGGCTGTGCGGTATAGTGGAATTAAATAGCATGCATGAGAAACAATTGAATATTTTTTTAGCAAGCAATCTCGGTCAATATTGTCTAATTAATGGGCAGATTCATATCGGAAACCGGTTAACATAATAATTTACACACAGCAAAACGTTGTTTCACCATGGTGTTAATAAGGAAAACACCGTGAATTCAACATCGGTGTTGAATTTTCGGTGTTATGTTAACACGGTTATTTTACTTCTTTCAACACACACGTTAGTGTTAGGGTCCGTCCTCTACATTTATTAACACCAGGGGTGTTAACTTAAACACCGGTCAGGGGCATCGATTCATTTTTCGGTTGGCGGGAGGGGGAGGGGCAAAAGTAAGAAAATGTCAACAATTTTCGGCAAATTGTAATATAGAATTTTGCGCGCGAAGCGCGCCGAAAATTGAAAATTGTGTATGTTAAAGATTGTGTTATTGATTTGCACGTCAAAAAACATTTATATGAATCAAATCAGCTGAAATCATATCCAATGTGAAGATTAATATAAATAAACACCTCTCATAGAGACTTGGGGTAAAATATTGAGTTTTGGTTAAAATCTGGACGGTTAAACTTCAATCTTTTTCCATTTGCTCAGGAGCAAATTTTAAAAAAATCCGCGACGTCAAACGTGCACGTGCCGTTCCAAAATGGTCCGATCAGCCGTTAGCCAATGGCCGCGCAGGAAATAGCCGTTAACCAATCAGAGGGCTGCGCTCGTCTTGCTACGGTGCACAGTAACCGCGACTCGCATTTTGAGCAAAATTGAAACTCACAGAAAGAACAACATTCTGGTAACATGTCGTTATTAGTTTTTCTCATAAAACAATAAATTCATGACGTATGGATCTCAGACTTTTAACACACCATTTGTAAGTACTAAACTACCGTTTGGTATTGATAATGAAGGGAAGTAATGGACTTGCACATCCCTAACACAATCTTTAAGTAGTATTCGTGTGTTTGGTTTAATGGTTTTGTAGTGCCTTCCAATGCTTTTTAAACATATCCATCCATTACAAACTTATATTGTCAAGTTGTCAAAATTATTGGGGGTGGGGGATAAATCGATATGTTTGCTCCCCCCGCTCAATATTTTTATTGGGGTGGCGACTGCTCCCCTTGCCACCCCAGGATCGACGCCCGTGACACCGGCTTTTTGCTGTGCACACCGCTGTTATCGGAATCTGTAGGCATCTGAGATGACTTTAAAAGAAGTATTGGCAAAGTATTGTGCATGGAAGGCGAAACTTCAATTTATTTTACACGTGTGCAGAGTTATGACAAGGGCCTTGCTTGTTCAACAATGTTTGCAGAGAAAATCTCCAATATTATCCGATAAAAGCATATTATTTTTATATGAATAAAATACTTCCTTTTGAACGGTGAATCTGAAGTGGAGAACTATTTCTTATCATTTTATAATCTCTACAAGCGTCTATAATTTATTTCGAATGTCAGGGTGCAGATAGAAAGGGTGTTCAAAGGGGAACTCCGGGCTGACAGCAAACTGCTTTGAAAAGAAGGCGAAAATTAGAAGAACGGATCAGTAAAAATTGGGAAATCTGGACCAAGTAATGATAAATATATGGATTTTTTCCCCAAAATTCCAAAGATTATTACAAAATTGGCAACACTGGGACAATCACGTCGAGCAACCCTCCATTTGTTTTGAAAACTAGATTTGTTGGTGCCTGATCATAGGAAACAGGAGCGGGGCCACGTGGGGGGGGGGGGTCACTCTCCAGACGGCCTGCTACGCACCCGCGTCCAGGAAAAACGTCCAAAAGGGGTCCCTCTTCCAGCCTTCGGGCGTCGCCGACGTCTTTTGGAATTAAGGGTAGCCTTTTCAGCATCATTCACTTACAATCGCCACTTAGGGTATCCTTTTCTCATATGTTATGCCATTTAGGGTTACTTATTCGCTTACTTAGATTACGCCATTAAGGGGTGCAAATTTGAGTAGATCTATAATAACATCTCCAAATGAACGTTTGTTACTTAGGTAAATTATTTATGACTTCTTAGGTGACCCTCTTCGGGTTTTGTAATGTAGAATAATGTTTTAGATGAGAAAGACACTTGGGTACTAGGCTATCACCCCCTGCAAAAAGAGCGTGGGTATATAAGTCTATTTGTACTCTCAAATTTGGCCGCAGATCGACTTTTTTCAGCTTCGGTTGAGCTCGCAAATTTGCGTGACAAGAAAAGATTGTTTTTGAGCGCGCGCAAAATTTTTTCTGGCCTGCACGAAATTCCCCCCCTGTGCGAATACTTTTCAGCTGTGTTGGGCTCGCGCATCTGGCCGTGAAAAACCATATTTAGGCTCGAATTTTTTTTTGTTTGGCAATGTACGGAAAATTTCCGCGACACCCCCCTCGCTTCCACCCCATGACCCCCCCGCCCCCGCCCCCACTAGAAGCCGACTTTTCAGCTGTATTTGGATTTGGCCGCAAATATCGGCCGTGGAACAAACCTTTGCCGCGAACATTTTTTGGGGGCAGCGAAATATTATATTCTCATAGCACCGCGCCGACAGTTGAAATAATCGTTCCCAGGCCCTGCTCTCGGTACGCGGGAGGCGGGGGGGCGTGACCAGAGGGATCGACGGCCGCCCTGAACTGTCTCGGAATTTTGTATTTCCTTAAATTTATGTTTTGCCCCTCTGAGAGTTTTCGGCCCCCTAAGATTTTACAGTGGCGCTACCCCTGATAGGAAAACATGTGAAATAAACCGAGTACAAACATGACGAATTTGTTTCTTAAATCTGTGAATATAAATTCAGTGACATTTTGTGTGTTAAAAAACAACAGCATAAAACAACACAGTATTGCTGATTTTACTGATCGTATTTTGTCCAATTCTTCTCAAACTTTCATTGACGTATTTAACGAATTTTTCTTCTTCTATTTAAAACAACTTGCTATCAGCGTGAAATTCTCTTCAACATCAGCCATGATCCATTGGGTAAATGTTTTTCAGTGCCGGACGAAAGTCATGACATATCGAAATTTCTGACAGTAGTGACCCCTTGCACATGCGCGAACAGAGTTGCTATTTTTTATAACAATATTATTATCATTATTATTATATTAATATTAATATTATTATTAATATTAATATTATTATTATTATTATTAGTAGTAGTAGTAGTAGTAGTATTTTTATTATTATTATTATTAGTATTATTTTATTATTATTATTATTAATAGTAGTAGTTGTAGTAGTAGTAGTAGTAGTAGTAGTAGTAGTAGTAGTAGTAGTAGTAGTAGTAGTAGTATAGTAGTAGTAGTAGTAGTAGTAGTAGTAGTAGTAGTAGTAGTAGTATCATCAGCATCATCAGCATCATCATTAACGTAATTATGTGATAGACAAAAAGGCCGTCAACAATAATGCACTTTAAGGGAGTATATGCTTTCGCTTTCTACAGCCGTGTGTCGCCCGCATGTTAAAATAGCGCTAACAAAAGCTTAATCAGTAGAAGGGCGCCTCTAACTTGAAAGCAATGCAGTCAAAGTTTTGTAATCCTTTCTATCAGTCATAATAAATCAAATTAAGTCAAATGGTATTAAGTAAGAGGCAATCTAATGTAACGTCGTTTTTGTCTATCACATAACATTTTGTTGCCGATGAATTGAGGGTACCGTCAATATGTATTGGCTGGACAAAGAGGGTGCTTTCCCCCTAATACGCTTACGCATCCCTAATCTTAGAGATTCAACAACCTCCTGTCTCCATCAACGTGTAAGTAACGGACGAAATGCTGAAAGTCACACACACACACATACTCAGGGGTGTCGATCCATTTATTCGGATTGGAGGGGGGGGGGGTAAAAGTGAGAAAATTGAAAAAGTAAAATATGCAGTGCACGCGAAGCGCGCTAAAATGGGGTATTGTGTATATTAAGAAGTATTTTTATGTTACAAAATTTAATATTATATAAGTTTAATGTTGTTGTGGCGTCTTGCACTGCTTTTTAAACGTATCCTTGCATTACATTTTATGAATAATTTTTCAAATTATCAAAACTATGGAGGGGGCAAATCGATATGAATACATCCCCCGTATTTTCATCAGGGTGTTGGTGACTGACCCCCTGTCCCCCGGGATCAACACCCCTGCACATACATGTAATAGCATTTCCTTTTCCATTTCTTTTTTGATCGCAAGTGAGATGCTACCTTTACAGATCTTGTGATATAATTAAGTTCCATCCACTCTTTTGGTATAATATACCAATTCTTAATTTTAACAGTGAATTTCTTTTTATCTGCAGACGGGATACCAAAATCATGAATTTCACGGAATTTGCAAACCAATTATCAAGCTTGAACTTCACCGAGTTATGATTTGGCTGTTATCCCCACATATTTCCGAACCAGTTTGACGTCGATCATCACTTCAGCTTATTAATTTAACTCGAGACAAAATAGAAAAGCGCCCTCTTTTGACGCAAATAATACAAATGTGGGCACCAATGTTTCCGGTAATGCAGCACAGTAATTTTGTTTTCCTTCAATCGCAGTCTGAACACCTTGGAAGTACGGAATGATGCAAATTGAAGGCAAAGTTCTCCTTGAGGTCAAGTTGATTTTAATACAAGCAGAAAAATGAGAGAAACATATTAATGAAGGTTTGACGAAAATCCATCAGAAGATAACAGAGTTATGGAATTTTAAACTTTTAAATTTGTGACGTCACATGCGAGCAGCTCCCCATATGCCATGTGATATAAATTCCATAAAAGTCCCATTTTCTCAGAAATTTGAAAATGATTTTACCTGTGCATTCAATGTATTACCAGAAATATTATTTCATATAGGCTTCTGAGAAAAAACAGCTATCATGAACCATTAAAATCTGGCAATTTATGGAATTTATGTTTACTTACATGACATAATTATAGAGAGCTGCTCGCATGTGACGTCATAAAATTAAAACTTTGAAGCTTCATAACTCTGCTATTCTTTGGTGGATTTTCGCCAAACTTTCATTAATATGTATCTTTCATTTTTCAACTAACTTGACGTCAGTGTGAATTTGCCTTTAACGAACATACATGTATGCATTTGATTTAGAGGCCTACCAACTCTTATCTTCGTTATGATAACTTCTTTATGAATTACTCCTCGCCGACAATGTAATTTATAAGAGAAAGAAAAATGTTGATCGATTTGTAGTAGATCAACGGGGTGGGTTATTGAGAGCATTTTGACACTTCTTTTCAGCTTTTCATAATGTACGACTATAGTGTTTACAACTGATACAAACACAAGCATATTCCACCACCTCCACACATAACATATTTGATTAAAATTAAAACGCCCTTGCATTCCATTTTTTCTCATATTTTTTTTCGAAATAACTGAAGCAGTTAGAGTTTATGTCAGTGTAAAAGCTGTGTTTGTGTCGTCTGTACCACAGTGCACTACATAACACTACTGGTACCAGGCACGATCTTTTCTTTGTCCTCTGGCGGCTTTGGATGAGCGGTTTTAAATAGCCCATGTTGAATAACCCTTTACTTTTTATGTCGAGTCACAGTTTGCGGACTATCTGTGTCACGATTAGAATGCATTAGCAGTATCCGGTATATCCGTGCCTGCATTTTCTGGTGACAAATATGACTTCCTCGTCGCTGGTTTGTTACCTCCAATTATAGATAAATCTTCTCAAACAAACATACCGGGCCGCAAAAAGACAAAGAGAACATAAAAAAAAAACAGTCACTATATGCGAATCAACAGTCAACATTCAGCGCGTACAATAATACACTGAACGTTTCAAGCGGGCTGGCCCGTATTTCAACATTGTGGTCTAAACGTCCGTGTCGCGGACGTGCGATTCGCTTTTTGTTTACTTTGATTTTGAAGGCTGAAAGAGGACCAGTTCCAGCTAGACCAGGAACTAGAACTGTTTCACTTATACAGGAGAACATCTGCATCATCAATTTTTCTCGTTGTTCGTACCAGTTTTGGACTGGGCGCTTTTTCGACAATGTCTATCCTACACGGAATATTGTTGGTAATATTTACCATACTCAACATGGGTGGAGTGGAATCAAGTAAGTGTCACATTTGCTTATATAATCAATTTTCATATCGAAACACTTATTACTATTGTAACGTTAGAACCATGACGCCAGCTAGCCAGCTAATTGAAGTAGTGCGTGGTAGAATTAGAAATAGCAGCAGTATAGTACAGTAGGAGCAGCATGGTAGTAGTAGTAGTAGTAGTAGTAGTAGTAGTAGTAGTAGTAGTAGTAGTAGTACGTAGTAGTAGTAGTAGTAGTTGTAGTAGCAGTAGTAGTAGTAGTAGTAGTAGTAGTAGTAGTAGTAGTAGTCGTAGTAGTAGTATTTGTAGTAGCAGTAGTAGTAGTAGTAGTAGTAGTAGTAGTAGTAGTATTTGTAGTAGCAGTAGTAATAGTAGTAGTAGTTGTAGTAGTAGAATAGTAGTAGTAGTAGTAGTAGTAGTAGTAGTAGTAGTAGTAGTAGTAGTAGTAGTGGTGGTTCATAAGCTCATTGATTGATAACATAAATAACAGAATGCGAATTATTTGATTTTTGATCATATTAAACACTTTTTTCGAAGCTAACTATAATGCAGGTGTGTGTTTATTTCTGATAAAGGTTGGTTACAGTCTACATGCATTTTGCTCAATCATTCTAGCAATCACCATAGGCCCACAAAACTACAGAATGTCTATGTGGGTAGTGGCAACTGTACTATTCACTTGTACACTCCTTTCCAATGTTGTTCTATTGACAGAAGGTCTATATTGTCAATAGTTAGACAAAGCGATATAGGCACAAGGATATGATACACATAATGAGGAATAGGCCTTCAGTTATTTGTCTAGTCATGGTTCGAATCGGAAGACCATGATGCCTTAATTCCTGGACCGTTTTCAACCACAAACATGTAAATAATGTTTTCAGTTGGAATAGTGTTTTTCTTTTTTTTTCCTGGGCAGCGACCACAAATTTTATCAACTTGCTGATCTGCTGATCATTATGTCACTTTTACGGGATGTTGGCACTTAGCACATTGCATTTTGTAAATATGGTTTTATTACACGCTAGATAAAAAAAGCTCAATCTCCGCTATTATTGAGAGATCTTGAAAACGAAGTTACTTCATAATGACTAAACTCAAAGGTGGATTGGAAATCCACCTCAATTTGTTTTTGAATTAATAGCCAGAGTCGTCCTTTTTGGCTGTAATTCCTCCACTATGAAAATGGAATTTAATTCATTCTCTCAACACGGGAAAGTTCCGTTTGTTTACATCTTAAGAAATATACGGTTGTTGTGAAGAAGATAATAGACTTGTAACAGTTACAAACTCGTCACCGTGATTAAAATTAATTTTGAAATAACTTTTTCTCGGATGAAAAGTAAAATTAATGTCTGCGTATAACGTCCGTTCTCGTATAGGCCTACATAATAGAATTTCCTACGGGCAAGTGAGGTACAATTTCGACACTTTGTTCTGGTTACGTCTCAGAGGAAAAGGAATTAACACAAAGTTGCCATTGCATGGGTTTCAAGTTCAGACAGGGGCGTCGATCCTGGGGTGGCAAGGGGGCAGTCGCCACCCCAATGAAAATATGGGGGGGGGGGGGCAAACATATCGATTTGCCCTCACAATAATTTGGGCAACTTGAAAAATCCAGAATATGTAATGCAAGGATGTTTTTAAATAGCATAGGAAAGCACTACAAAACCATTAAACTTACCATAAGAAAACTATGAACCATAAACAATTTTCATTTTTCGCGCAAAATTATAGCAATTTGGCGCGCGGAACGCGCAGAAAATTTTCAACATTTTTCATTAGTGTGTAGATTTCCTGTTTTATCTAGTGCCGACTTCTCTGACGGTTCACTATCTGACTATTAAACATACATAATGTTTACTTTTTCGGCACGCTTCGCGTGCAAAATTCTATATTGCGATTAGGCGTGCGGAGCGCGCCGAAAACAGTTAGACAAAAGTAACTTCATGCAACAAATAGCGAACAAAATAATAGTATACAACAAACAACAACCACAACATGCCATCTCCTAAAGTGTCTTCTAGCTGTTTAGTGATAAGTACCTAAAATGATAATGTTAAAATAGTGATTCTCAAATTTCTTCCTCTTGTGTATTTGCATATTCCCAATTTTAAATCGCAAATTCTTTACTGTATACTCGCAGACAAAGAAAACTTTTGTTTAGTAGAAAATCAATCATTAAACAGAATTACACATTTGCACTGTCTGTTAATGAAATGTACAAGTAATACCCCAAACGTGTTTGTTTATGTAAAAAGGCGCAAAAAGTGTGTAAAACTGCACAATATACATCAACATGTAGGCCTAGACGTCATTGCATGTGTTTGTGCGTATGGCATTATGCACACGGTGACGTAAGCAAACTTTCTCAACAATACCCACAACTAACTGCAAAACACGATTGACAACCAACTACGCAAAATCAGTGTACCGTACTGAAAGCTCAGAAATCTATTTATAAAA
>JZLH01S0325677.1:25400-36886 GCA_001188425.1 Eucidaris tribuloides | reverse complement strand
TATCAGTATATTATTGCATACTATCATCAACAACACGATATGCATTTTTTGTTGAAGATGCCGAGATAATTGTGCATTTTGCATCAAGAGCAAAAACAATTTTCAGCCCACGCGAAAATAATACACAAAAGGTCGGGTCAGGGATATTAGCTTAGAATTATTTTTTATTGTTGGCATAGACAAGTCTGATGTGGGTGTCACCCACTGTGTAATACTCCTATCCATACTACAGTAACTGAACTAGTTCCGCATTGTGGAGCAAAGTACCGTATTTGCAATATAGTCAGTATTTTTTATGGAATGATTGTCAACACAGATTGAGGGACGCATGGATTTATATGAAATGCGAATATGATTATCAAAGAGATATAGCCTGATAGGAAGCAGTCCACATTTGGGGGATAAATTCTGGAATCCTGTACAATATACAAGGTTTCTGCTGTGAATATGTTTAAAAGTTCTGCTCTTTTAAAAACATTTACCAGCTGTATTCGCTCTATAATAGGGGGCGGGGGAGGGGGGGGGCAGTCGCCTACAATGAAAATTGTAGGGGGCAGGCATATCGTTTTGCCCCCGTAAGTTTGACAACTTGAATAAGTAATAAAACTTAATGCAAGACTCATGTTTAAAAGGCAGTGTGTAAGGCACTACAAAGATATTTCTAAACATAATTATTTTTCATTTTGCAAAGCGAGCCGAAAATATTGACATTTTTCTTTCTCTAGACCGCTCCCCGCCCCTGAAAAATTGATCGACACCCCTGCAATAACAATAATGAAGGGACAAGGCATTTTATTCAAATCCCCAATTTAAAACATGCTGCTTTTTGGAAAATGTATTGAACGTTTGATGTCGACATAAAGACATCGTTTAACATTGTTTTATTTGTTTATTTATTTGTTTAATTTTTTACAAAGCTGAGCTAAATGATCCTTCTACATGTATATAGTGTCTCTAACAAGATGTAAGAAAGGACTGAAAAAATTGCAGCTCAAAAAGACTATTACAGGTGAAAATCGATGATCAATAGCTATTCCAGTTTTCACCATACTGCCATAGATTGATAGGATAAAGAATTGCTGTCCTTTATGAAAAAAAATCGTTGTGTATACATTTATTTGTACATATTTTGCTATACAGAGCATTCTGTATTCCAGGATGTTCATTTGTTCGTGGAAATGGGGCTTTCCCAATGTACGTTAACCAATGTTCTTAAGAAGAATCGAAAGTTCAAAACAATAAAGCAATTTCATGTTTCGAAGTGAAGGTAGAAGATAAAGTGATGTTTGCGATGCTTTTTCTTTATTCATATAGATTTATTAATTCACTGGAATGACCAACACAGCATTTATGGTTCAAGTACACTCTCAACATTTTTACGACGAGCAAACACTAAGTACAATAAATCTCTTTGTTAAAACAAACATCGCAGTTTTTTCCTGCAAAAGGGAACCTATCACTCAAACATAACGGATGGGAATTTTTGGATAACTTTTAAGCTACGTAATGTCGACTATTTTCTGCAGTCTGAAAACTGTTTCAAGTACTTGTGGTTAATGGGACACTAAACTTGAATGAAACTTACGGCCGTGAATCAGAACATCTGGCCATTAACAATTGTAGTAAACCGCCTCTATCTGCATTGTATGGCTTCATCCTTCCTCTCATAAGAAGGACGAGGAATAATGGTATTCTATCAATTATAAACGGGTACCGATAATGATTAACGATAGATTAAATAATTAAATCCGGAACAAAGGTACTGAAATCCCCCAAATACTACATAATACCCAAGGAGAGCTATTATTCTACAACTTCATTAACATACCCACCCCTGTTCTTTTGTGCATTCGCAAAGGAAGAGGTCTATTATCTTCTATACAAGATAGTGTACAGCTGTGTTCACCAGGATTAATACATGTATCAAGAAACGTTCCATCATCTGTTCTGTCTTGTCCCGTTCCTTCAGCCTTTTGTATGGCTCTCTTCCTATATGATGTCTATCCAACATCAATACATCAATATTCTTTTCCTCCCTCTGAGCATTTTTTTTCTTCCCATCCATTCTTCAACTGCATCTTTCAGAAATCCACCATGTCTACAATTTTGTCTTGTCCTATCCATTTATTTCCTTTCCTCACACCTTCTTTCCAGCATCTTATTGACTAGCTCGTTCAGTCTAGTTTATCTTCTATCCATCCCCACGTACGGAAGAACACTCCAGATCGCTAATATTATAATTCTCTCTTTATTTCAATTGAAGGCTAAGAATCTTAGTTAAGAGTCTCCACTGTCTATACTGAAAGCTTGTTTTGCGACCCCCCCCCCCCACCGCTTCCCTCCCTCTGTTATAATTGAGTAGTAGTTTGCACTGTCTTGCTACAGCACTTCCAGATTGATAATCTGGGCCTGTTTTATAAAGGTTTTAGTAAGTTACGCATGACTTTATGAATGACTTAAAATATGGCAAGCCAAATGTGATTCTCAAACTACACTGTATTTAAATAAAATCTACTAATGTTCACATATGCAGACATGAATTAATATTCTTACTCTTAACAAACATTAAACAAGCATTTAATGCACACTTTATTTCGGGGTAAAAAATCTAATTGACATTAATCATACTTTCTTGAAATGAAATGACAAACTTTTGGCATTTTATGTGGCACTTCATATTCGAGTCATTCGTAAAGTCATGCGTAACTTTACGAACAGCTTTGTGAAACAGGCTTCTGGTACATCAGGCTTGAAACAATATGGTTGACGTTAAATCCTATACGCCCGACAGTCACGTACCAAGTCATCTCATCTGCAGGAAATCTCGTCATTTATTTCTAAACCCGTAACTTCATAAGTTATCTGTGTAATCATATGGGTATCAAAACTGATGACAAAATCCGAGAAGTGAATGCCCGAGTGAATGTTTAAAGTGTACAAGAATATGAGGGTGCCTGCCAGTGCTGGTCAAGTCCAAGCTCGCGACTTCTTTTTTTTTCGTAGAATGGTTGGCACCATCATCTTGAAACCGGCCAGGTACTAATGGTCACGGTACCCTGACCTGATAAAATGCCACATTTACTCCATATTAACTTCATAAAACATTGCACGTGATTTCAGCAAATTTAGGACTGAAATGGTACAGTGGTCTCCGTAAAATGGAGCAACATTAAAATGGGTATTCCTGCTAAATAAACTTTAACAAAACATTTGTGCTCTTTGTTGATTATTATTTATTTATTATTTATATATTATTATAAATTTATTTATTTATTTATTATACTCTTTTTGAAAGGGTACTAAAAATGTCTTGTAAATGTCTATGCCATACCATTGTACCTATAAAATAACCCAAGCTACCAAATATTTTAATAAAACAATTTTACGGAATATTGTGAAATAATACAACCATTTAAATAAGCAAAGACTCAAATCTCGTCTACAATGTACGAATTGTTATACAGTACGAACATATCGAGTTAAACCTACTTTGACGATTTAAATTAAAATGTGATATGTATACTATATGGTATGCATCTATAACGTTTTTACAAAATGTTGAACTACTTATTCTGTTTTCATCTTTTGTTTTCTACAGGGCGGAAATACTACAATAAGGACGGGACAAATAAACCATACACACATACGCGAGGAGCAGGTAAAATTACTTTCTGTTTTTATAATGTGGGTCTATTCTGGCAATAGATAAATATTTCGTCGCTTGCCCGGCTGAAGGTCCATAGCAAATGTTCCCGGCAGAGGGCCTTAACCTTTAGTTGCCTATATTGCAAATCATTTACTCTTTTCACATGAAATCAAAGTAGTGTGATAGTTTTAGATTCTTCTGTCAGTTAGTTAAGAGCAAAATTCAAGTAAGGCAATAGTTGTCAAATTAAATACTTCTTCCGGGAACATTTTTCTAGGGCCCTTCTGCTGGACAAGTGACGATTCGTAACATGGCAATGTGTTTTCTTTAATCATTATTATAATGAAAAAAACTTCACGCAGTACCAAACACACATAAAATACTATATATGATTGCAAGAGGTTCACTTTCTTCAGCTTGACAATAATAAAGCGCTTATATTGCCGATACACTTTGCGATATTTCATTTAATACTGTTGTTTTCCTCTTTGGTTTTGAGTAAATCAAGTTCCTTTAGCTGTTCTGAAGACAGAATAAGCTGTGATGGAGGTATCACACAGTATTTTAGGCAAATTTAGGCCTACATGCCTGCTTATTCCTACTTATAACCACTTTCATTTATCCAATTGTATCAGTGGTGCTTTCATGAGTGACATCGCTACCATTTCCAATGTTCGGGCAAATACACAAGCAATGACACAGAGGTTTAATGCCATCCGGAAAATATGTAATCGGGTTCATCATTGACTGTAAATTTTAGAAATATTATGTAAATCGTTATGTTATTTAACATAATGATTTACATAATATTTATAACATTTACATGTTAGGCAAAATCTACAAAAATGTTATGCAAATATAGTTTTCATAAACTTGTGTAAAATTCACTTCTTAGGTAAAATTTACACAACAAATTGTGGAGTTCCTATTTTACATTTTTGACTTAAGTTTTGTAAAAAAAAAATTCTGTGTGTACAAATGTTTTGTAAAAACGCTATTCAACTTTGTCGAAGCCCCGTTCTGACCATTATGTTTGAACAGAGACACACGAATGAAAAAACAACACTATAGAAAACAAAACTCTATACATTTATGCTGTTACTATAAGATGTACAAATAAATATCGTCACATAATTGTCCTGCTGACAAAAATTCTGTACCACAGCTGTCCATTGGGAAAAACACTTCCAAAACTTGCAAGGTCGCTTACTGATTTGCACTTTTAAAGGAATTCAAGATCGTTTTGAAATTTGAATTGCACTTTTTCAGGGCTTCAATTTTAGATATTGTAGCACGACGGATCATGAAGCTCCGATTTAAAAAACAAAACAAAAAAACTTACTAGTAACATTGTTAAAGGATGACTTTGACGTTAGAATACAGTCAATGATGAACCCAATTACAAATTTTCCAGAAGGCATTAATCCTCTAAATAATATTTGTCAAATTTACATGTTATGTGAAGATCTACAAAAATGTTATGCAAATATAGTTTACATAAATTTGTGTAAAATTCATTTCTTAGGTAAAATTTATGCAACAAATTGTGGAGTTCCTATTTTACATTTTTTTTTTGCATTTTTAACTTAATTTTTGTATTAAAAAAATTATCTGTGAATAACTCCAAGTAAGGATGACAATTTTAAGGTCATTGGCAAAACAAGACAGTGCTTGTCAACATGATGGTAATTACGTGATGTTGCGGAACTTTCTGATAAAGAAACTGTCCAGTCATATGTCGTGTTTGTACATCGTTATCAGAAAGTCGTGCACTCTACTTTCCTGTAATAGGAAATGGTCAGGTTCGGCCCGTCTCAAACTTTGTTTTCTACCTTTGAAACCCCTGAACCGATATTACATCATTTTGTTGTTGTTATAAACGGCTTTCGTAACTCCCGGAGGGGGGGGGGGTCACACCATGCTCGTGTATGGACCCTAAACAAGTAATTATCTGTCGATCTTCTTACCCTAAACAAGTATTAAAGTCTGAAAAGATACCATTTTAAAGTAAACCTTCTGTTAAAAGTATACCCATTTCCCCCTGATTTTGGCGATTTTAATACCCTTTTCACTGCATTCGCGTACATCGCCCGTCCGTGAAATACAACCCCTTTTACGCCTTTTTTCACACGCGCATGGTGTATACCTTGTAATGGCAGTGACCCCTGGGTCCTAAATGTCCAATATAGGTCCTCCATAATTCATTGCCTAAAAAAAAAACATACCATCATTAAACACAATCTACTCTCCATACAAATGAATGCTGAACTGGTGCTGAATAGCAATGCATTTTGCAGCTTTTCACTTTTGACTTGGACCATTATATAAATGTTTTGCACATTCCATGAATCCATAATCATGGCAAAATATGGCATCATTTTAAAGGAAAAAAGGCAGGCTTTTTAATGTTTCCGATATCAAGAATTATCAACGCTCAAAGTTGACTTGCAGAACTTTTTTGTGGGGTTTATAGTCAAGTATACTGCACTGCCGTAGAAGTTTCACGATTCACATTTCCTACCTGTTGTACAATATCTGTCACTCTACCAGAAATTGCGGACAGGGACGTAGCCACGGGGGCCTGGGGGCACGTGCCCCCACATATTTCGTGTGCCCCCAGGTGCCCCCACAAAATCATGAAGGAAGCAAAAAAAAAGAGTATGCGCCCCCAAAAATATTTTGGTGCCCCCCTGCGAAATTTCAAGGCCCTCCAGTGCCCCCTACTGAAAAATCCAAGCTACGCTACTGATTGCTGAGACAATCGACTTTGAAGTATTGCTTTGAATGGTTAATGGCCATAATGGGTTTGCTCGACACATTAAATGGTTGATCACGGGAACATTTTTCTGACCCCGATCATTCTTTGCCCCTTTTCTCTCCCTCCACCGTGTTTATATCCTGGTGCCGCCACTGGTCTCTCTAATAATTAATTGTTCGCGATTTCTTTTCTTCGTAGATCCTCTGCCATGGTGGGCCATCACCTTAATATTCGTCATCGGCGTCTTGGGGCTGTTCTGCATTTTTCTCTGTCTGAAACGGATTTATGAGAAAAAGCGACAAAGGAAGATTCGATCCATGTTTTCCCGTCGCAGCACTCGAAGCCAACAAGCCGCCGGAGTGCCGCCTGCGACCAGCACCGCCAACTTAGTCATGGAGCCGCCGGGAGGTATGATAGCGCCCCCAACGTACGACCAATCGGTTTCGGATCTACCTCCGCCACCAGGGTACAGTAAGGAAAACGACCCCGAAGCTGATGTTGCAGCTGGCGAGACGCCAGTGTCTCCAAGTGCGGATACGAGTATGGCACCACCGAGTTATGAAATGTCGCAAACCGACGGGGGCGAGGTTGTTGAAGTTGGGAGCGGAGATGCTACTGTAACGAATGATACTGTAATAGAGACCAGCCCAAATGATACCAACTGATTGTGACTCCATAAATTGACTCATATTTTATCACAGAAATATTACAATTAAATGTAATTAAGTAATGCAACTTAGATCAACTTGCAATATTGTATGATTTTTAAAAGAAGTACTACCGGGTTTTGAGCATTACTCGGGGAAAAGTTAATGTTTGTAATCATTATTCTGGAAATAGATGGGTAATAACACAAATTAGTGATGTGTACGGTTATTGTACGCAGAAAGCCATTGCTTATTCCTGTTGATTAACATAATTGTGTACTCAGTTTTTTGTGACAATATTTTTTATTCGTATACAGATGAGCGAATTTCGTCCTTACAATTATGTCAGGAAGCAAATGACCAGATGACGTAAAAATAATTGTTCTTAATTTAATGATACGATTTGGTCATATAGCGGTTCCACTCAGGGGCGTCGATCCATGTTTCGGATGGGGGGGGGGCAAAAGTGAAAAAGTTTCCAAAATTTTCGGCGCGCTCTGCGCGCCAAATTGTAATACCGAAATTGTCGCGCACAAAAATTGGTCAATTTTGTACTGTTTAATAGTATTTTTGATGGGCCATGTTGGTAGATGGTTTTTATGGTGTGATTTTGCAAATGGCTTTTAGAAAGCAATATTTGGCATTGCCATATTACGGAAATTTGTCAATTGGTGTAATTGTCAAAATAGGTTAGGGGGGGGTAAAATCGGACTAAGGGCGTGTTGGGCGCCGGGCGCGGCGACAATTATTTTCATGGGGGGGAGGAGCCGGATCGGCCAGCGGCCGGGCTTGCGCCGGGCCGGCCCCCCCGGATCCGACGGCCTCCTGTTTCAGCTCTACTGAAAATGTTTAAATAGAACAGAATTTAGTCGAGGGGTTTGAGCATTCAAGAAGGCTGCTACAGCCGGCTCGAGGTATTTAATCGAAGATGGCGCCCTGTGTACAAAATGTTCTCCACACTCGGCAAAGTAAAGCTAACAATAGTTATCCTCCATGCGACACACTGCGAAGCCGTTGCGGGCAGCACGCATTATCATAACAGTCATCGGACAAAAAGTTTGGAATGATATTTTCGCTACCGAAATGTAGTATTTCAATGCATATCAGGAAAAGGTTTCTGTCCTAACAGTGGAGACAGGGGTGGCGCCATCCGGAGGGGGGGGGGATGCGCGTCAGACCCCTATGTTTGTTATTAATGAACGGGGAATTTTACTGACTTTTCGCAAAAAAATATAAAAAGGCCGCGCGGCGCGAGGTGTCTCTGTTATTGTTTACTAGTTAAAAAAAATGGCAGGCGAGAACAGTGTTTATCTTGTCGTCCGTCAACGACCCTCGCGTGGCCGACCGGCTTGTCCGACGCTGGGTTGGCGCTTGGCATTTTGGCTAAGTAAAAAAAAATGTTTCGGCAGGCAAAATTTCCCCTGACGGATTTCGCCCCTCCATAAATTTTACCCTGGCGCCGTCCCTGAGTGAAGCTCATTTTGAAGTTGGTAATAATATGTTCTGCATGGGAAATCAATCATTATTTACAAGAAATCTGCACTTTAAAACAGGGCTATACAAAGAAATAACCATACTCAGGACTATGTTTACCTTTTTTAATGAAACTTCGACAAAGAGTCTTTAACCTAGGCTATTTTGATCTCGTTTTGATTCTTGTGATCGATGGTCCGTCCAGTATGAGGATTCGAATTTCATAGATCGGTGACGTTGGTAGTGGCATAATGTGTCAAATTGGCAACTCCATTTTGAACAAACACACTATACTGCCCCCCCCCCCCCACCTGACAAAAGGGCGTAACTGGCATTTTTTTTCTAAAATTGAGTTACATAGTGTAGGGGACTCAGTACATCATGCTAAACATGGAGAACAAAAAAATAATTAATTAGAAGTGTCCCTTTGTTTCATAATCCGCTTGTTAAAAGGACACTGAATATGGCTTGAAGGCTTTGAACCAAATACTTTTTGCTCAATATCTCCAAAACACCAAAATGTCAGTTATGCTCTTCTGTCATGGGGGGGGGGGGGGCAGTGTAGTTCAGTGGTGTGGTTATAACTGTGTTTGGCGAGTAAACGTTTTTCTATAGGCCTACACATTTTGTTATCACTTTGTAAACATGTTCAGAGGCTAAACCTCATGTGTCAAATCACTAAATATCGATGTCCAATTTCTTAACACTAAGACAAGTGTCAATATAATCTAAGCATACATTTTGTAAAGTGTAGGCCTTAACATATTTTTGCTATCACCCTCTAAA
The DNA here is from genome assembly GCA_001188425.1 of Eucidaris tribuloides. NCBI lineage: Eukaryota > Metazoa > Echinodermata > Echinoidea > Cidaroida > Cidaridae > Eucidaris > Eucidaris tribuloides. Next base: position 27,576 of record JZLH01S0325677.1, on the reverse strand, counting down.
CAGTAACACACCTTTCACAGTGAAATGAGAACTATCCAAATTACCATCATGGCTATCAATTAACCACCATTCCACTCAAACTGAATGTTTATATACGTAAATCAAGAAACTGGTGTGAAAATATCGTTTATTATTTTAGATCTCCTACAAGTATGTCCTTAGTTATAAATTTTTCAATTTATAATGTGTATAGGATAGTGTGGCAGCGCAAGACTACGAGAATTATCACTATTCGAATTTATGATTTAAACTCCAAAGTGTTGTAACTAAAACGGTTCTTCATTAATTATAAATTTCAAAATATGAGCGGAATTACATCGAAAAGGTGACAACGTTGCTAAAATTACTGCTAGAATTTATGGCTAACACATTAGCCGCTGCTTGCTTTGAACACCTATATTTTGTATGTGAATTATTCAATAGCTTTAAGTGCCTTTAATGATTTTATGGATATGCAATGGGTGGAGATGATTGTTGATTTGTGCATGTATGATGAAATGTTTCAATTAGGCATGTCAAGCCATTATCTATTTAACTTAATTAAATGACTTAAATGTCGGGATCAGTTTAAAACTCGTACATATTTCTTGTGAATTTATTCCTTTGCTATCGACAAACCTCAATAGATTAACCATTGTACGACTTCTATGTGCCCAAAAGTGTCGCGTCTAAGTTATTACAAATTATGTTTTTTTTATATATATTTTTTTTCACGTCACGTCCCGACATTTTGTGACATCAGTTCCATTTTAACTGAAATATTGCGTGAAGTCATCAGCTTATACTGCCCCCCCCCATGGACAAAAGCGCATTAACTAATTTTTTTTTCAAAATTGATTTTAGGCCTATATAGCTGTAGGGGCACTCGCCTACATCATGTCTTAAACATGCAGAACGAAAAAAAAATAGAAAGTGGCCCTTTGTTTCATAATCCGCCTTTATTGTTAGGGCTCTTAAAGATTATGACAGGGATGGCAGTCCATTACTTCCCTTCTATTATCCAATACCAAACGCCGTAGCGTTAGCTTACTTAAAATGGTTGCTGCTGAAAGTCTGAGATCCATAGGTTCCATGAATTTGTTGTTTTATGAGAAAAACTAATAACGACATCGTTACCAGAATGTTTGTTCTTATCTGTGAGTTTCAATTTAGCTCCAAACTGCGAATCGCGGGTCTTACTGTGCACCGTCTAGCCAAGACCAGCGCCAGCCCTCTGATTGGTTTTAACGGCTTATCCCCTGCGCGACCTTTGGCTAACGGCTGATCGGACACATTGTTGGAACGGCACCGTGCACGTTGACGTCGCGGATTTTTTAAAAATTGGGCTCCTGAGCCAATTTGAAAAAGGATGAAGTTTAACCGCTCCAGATTTTCACCAATACTGCAATATTTTTACCCCAAGTCTTATAGAGGTGTATTTATATTCAATCTATCACATGAATATGATTTCAGCTGATTTGATTCATATAGATGTTTTTTAACGTGCCAAATCAATGACACAATCTTTAAGTGTTGAACAAAATACAGTTTGCTCAATATCTCCATCACCAAAATGTCAGTCATGCCCTTTTGTCATGGGGAGGGGGCAGTATACCCCACAAATAAATCGCCATCTGAAAGGGAAATGACAAGATTGGGAGTATAGTTCTCCATCTACGACACAATGCTTCAGAATCAAGTATACAATTTAAAGTTTCTGCTCTGAAAATTTAAGTCATGCAATATTTCTTTTGTTGAACAATTATTAGAAAGTGCTGTGTGAAGGCGAAATTGGTTGGGTAGCTTTCTACGGGATCAATTTTTATTAGTGCATGCCGGACGTCAATTAAACATTGGCAAATGAATGCTCGTTTCTCCTCAAGTAAACAAATTCAAGACAAATCCTTCCGGCCTGGATTTACACTTTAGCCCGTGCATATATTTATATATGTTTCAACTCATTTGGTTCTTAGGTATTTTCCTTCTCTCAGTCATGTCACTGCCCTTAAAGCCGTTGAAGTACGATACTAAAAATGACTGAAATTATGCACTTTCAGTAACATTATGTCAGTGTAACGAACGTGTCACTCAAGTAACTTCGTTTAGACCATTATTTGTATTGGATATGTACTGTAATAGTTGTTTGATTGTAATTAAATCAAAGTTTTATACTTAACATCCAAATGTCTTTTTTTGG
>JZLH01S0325677.1:0-13921 GCA_001188425.1 Eucidaris tribuloides | reverse complement strand
GAGTTTCATGTTTTTCCTTTCAAAAAGTAACAATTTGGAGAAAAAGAGGTTTTCCGTGATTTTCCGTTGCAAGTTGTGATTTCTGGAAATTCCGTCCATTTTCCGTTATCGCGGAAAATCACTGTCCCTAATCATTGAACCGTAAAATATAATGCTTCAATGATAATGGCTTGTTTGTACATTTTTGAGGGATGAAATACTGTCCTATCATTTGATATTTCATATGGTATCTGAGTTGGATTTTTAAATCAATTTGACAAGAATTGAAATATGCATTACAAATCTTACTCATAATCTATGTACAAACTCAATGGAGGGTTTAACTTTGTACGGTGGAAGTTAATTCGTCTATAAAAATGATTCCAGAATGAGGAACAGCAATTGAAATACAATGAGTTGTGTATCAAATAGTTGCATATTATATCAGCTATCAAATAGATAAATAAATAAGCATGATCATTGAAACATTTTAGGTTGTGCTTCAATGACCACAGAAAGGTCTGAAAATTATGTGTTCAATGGACCATATTTGCTCATGCATGCATAATCACAGTATGTAACCATGCCCAAATGGTAGATTATCTTACCTGTAATTTGATAAACACTTTAGTACATTTTTATGAAAAAACTAGAGAAGTTCGATTGCGCGAAGTCAATGGGTATGCCTCCGCCCAGTGCGCCCACTATGTAGCAGCTTACAACCTAATTATATCAACAGTTAGCACTCCTAACTGAAGTTATACTGTAGGTTTGGCACAAAGTTCATTGACCTTTGACCCTTGACCCTGACCTTTGACTCCTGTTACTCTACCAAAATATTTGTCTTTTGGTTTTGAACCTAACCGCCAAATTACATCAACAGCGAGCACTCCTTACTGAACTAATCTATAGGCAGAAAATGGCATTTTGGGACAAAGTTCATTGACCTTTGACCCCTGTTACTCTACCAAAATATTTGTTTTTTGATTTTGAACCTAACCACCAAATCACATCAACAGTGAGCACTCCTACCTGAAGTTATAGGCAGAAAATGACATTTGGGGACAAAGTTCATTGACCTTTGACCCTCGACCTTGACCTTTGATCCCTGTTACTGTACCAAAATATTTGTTTTTGGTTTTGAACCTTACCACCAAATTACATCAACAGTGAGCACTCCTAACTGAAGTTATAGGCAGAAAATGACATTTTGGGACAAATTTCATTGACCTTTGACCCTTGACCTTGGTCTTTGACCCCTATGACTCTACCAAAATATTTGTCTTTTGTTTTTTAACCAAACCACCAAATTATATCAACAGTGAGCACTCCTAACTGGAGTTATAGGCAGAAAATGGCATTTTGGGACAAAGTTCATTGACCTTTGACCTTTGACCCTTCTTTGACCCCTATGACTCTACCAAAATATTTGTCTTTTGTTTTTTAACCAAACCACCAAATTATATCAACAGTGAGCACTCCTAACTGGAGTTATAGGCAGAAAATGGCATTTTGGGACAAAGTTCATTGACCTTTGACCTTTGACCCTTGACGGATTTGTCCCAAAATCTAATCAATTCATCCTTGCCTAGTGGTCCATCCTTGGTCCAAGTATCATTAAAATCCCTCCAGCGGTACTTCAGTAATCTTGTTCACAAGAAAGTGGGACGCACGGATGCACAGACGTACGGACGCGCGGACGTACGGACGGACAACCCGAAAACATAATGCCTCCGGCTCCCTTACGGGGCGGAGGCATAAAAAAATGTGTTAGAATTGGGGCAATTCAAGTTTTTGCATGCTTAGAAATACCAATACTTGGTACAGGTATGAATAATTCTGTGGTTAACTGTATAACATACAAACAGAACAACATGAAAATACAACACTTACGAGTCTCCAAAGTCAATGAGCGATTCTTCGTTGACTCCCTCGTCACCCCACGAACCCCAGCCATCGTCAGTCGTTGCCATGACGGCAGGCCTGTCCTTCTCCTCTGTGTTCTCCCAGCCGTCTTCCTGACCCCACCCCCAGTTGTCGTCATTCGACTCCTCGGGAGTCCTGGGTGGGGAGGGGACATCATGAAGCAAGGGGGTGTCACTTTTGTCAGGGTCCATATTTCTTTGATTTGTTTTGATTTTAATATTTTTATTTATTTTATTTATTATTTTATTATTTTTTGTGGGGGGGGGGGGATCATTTTGAGACAATTGCATTATATTTAAATGGTGTTGAAAGTCCAGTGCATTTTATAAATTCAAAGCAAATCACATCGCATAAGTATGTATGTATGTGTGTGTATGTATGTCCATGTGTTTGTATTTGGGTATGTATGTGCATGTGTGTGTATGTATGTGCATGTGTGCATGTGTGTGCATGTGTTTGTTTGTATCAGTGTGTGTGTTTACAAAGTTGAATTCACAACATTACATGAGCATTTCCCACAGTGATTCAATCAAGATGACCACATAGTTGAGTAAGAGTAAATAAAGTTACGTAGAAAATTTAGAATGTGTAAGTGTATTCGGTACATTTGGTAATGATATTAGAATGGTGTAAATGTTGGTTAATTTAGAATACACGGATTGATTTGTTATATTAAAAATACATGTGAGCCATTTTTTCCAGCATGATTAATTCAATGTTATTGCAATGTTATCAATTTGGTAAAGATGTTTAATGATTAATGTAGTAAAATATATGACATATATTTATATCAGGTGTATGCAAATGTAAGCGAGCACGATAAATGTACATATAATGTAATATTGATACCAGGTGAATGCAAGTGAAGCAGTAAGTAGGATAGTTTGGTGAAATGGGGTATGAACGAAAGGGAAAAAAGAGAACACCAGGAATAATGATGCACGACAGATAAATGATTAATGCTACCACACACTACATCTACACATAATGTTGCTAAGCTGACAAAACGTTGTATCTCAGTTTTGGGTGAAAATGATATTAAAAATTTTGAAGCTATAAAACCATATTTTGTACCATCTCCAATGACAGAGCCAATCCACTCAATAAGAAGGTGAATATTCAATTTGTCATTCTGTTGAAATAGCCATATTTTTGGGCCCTCCTGAAGGATTTATATGTTTGAGATACATGGTTTAGTCACCATAGCAACGATAAATACATGTATATATCAACCAATGTTAGAATCAACACGTACTACAAAAACTATGTACAGTAAATGTGCTACATCTACAGCATAACCAAGGAGGTATGAGGGATGCCATTACAACTCAAGTTTCTTTGTTGAACGTTTGATGCTGCCATTCAAAAATATGCTGTGTATGCACTTTCCCTTACAGATGGGCTGACAAAAGAACTGTGTTTGTTAGTATAGCCTGATTATTAGCCACTTTCAAAGAAAGAAATGCTCTTGTAATGAAAATAACTTTTTACTGTACCCAATCACAAAAGACTGAGTGAGCACGTACATGTAATGCTCACACAGGAGTGACACACCTCCTTGGTATAACTTGGCTTGTCTACTGTACAACAAATAATACATCTTTCTTAATCCGCTGAAGATGATTCGATATTTCCCATACATGTAGATCCTGCGATGAGATATCTCGTGTCTAGTCTTCAACGGGTTAATTTGAACATGGCCAAGGTGAGGAAAACATTTAGCACGCATTTTCTAACTAAAGCGCAATAATAAACATACACGTTACCATGCTGTTAATCTCATTCCTAGCTGTAATTCGGAATTAAGTCAAAAATATTCATACACAATTATACATTCAATGTACAGATGAAGCACTGTAAACTTAAATGAAATGCAATGGTACAAGGCAAAACAATGCTGACAAGCTTGACGTATGTATTGTGTTTTGTGCAATTTAATGCATGGCATGCCCTTTGGATCAACAAATCTGACATCATTCTCAAAATAAAATGTAAACTTTCATAAGCTCATTTTCCCTAGACTATTCCCACCCCCTCCAAAAAAAAAAAAGGAATAAAGACTTCATTTAAAGTTATAGCATATTGCCCTTCAAAATCGTATACAAATTTCCCATACAGCATTCATAATAGTACAGAAAAAGTTATTACAAAGTCTTCCATCCATATGTAATACAAACATTACACAGGAAATTTGCACAAGGTGGTACTGAAAGTGTATGTTAATGTACTGTTTAGTTTAAGTATTTTGTGTTTTGCAAAAATTATATCCTCTATTGTTTTGGTATTAGTTTGGCTAATACCAACCAAATTTCATTTTCTAAAACCATTTCTAGAAGTTTCCCTTTACTACGGAAACGCCATTTCACATACTACTGTGGCCTTCATTTCATGGGTCCCTAAAAAGTGACAAGCATGCATGCTTAATTACCAAATTATGAATATGAAGGTTAGTAGTAATCAGGAATGGGGTCGATGCCAAGGCCAAGGCCAGCAAAATCTGGCCTGGAGGCCGGCCTCAACTCCACCCCTGGTATTTATTAATCATTTCAGTACATGTAGAATTCTACTCATGCATAAATACAAATGTCAATGTTAATTCAGCAAGTAGCACAAATGATACTGAAATATTTACGAGCACATGAACTTGACACTGCTTGATTACTTTTGTCACAATGCATAGGTGGTCACGGTGAAAGTGAAACAAACGATTGATATGAAAGGACAAAATCCAATTGCTTCACAGCAGTGTTGTATACGAGTCCACATTTTCCGAGACCGAGGCCGCCCCAAAACAATACTTTTCCACAGGGTTTTTATGCGTGACTGGGACCGAGACTGAGGACACCTGGTTCTGAGAATGAGACCGAGACCACATGTTATGAGACCGAGGCCGCCCCAAAACACAACCTATCTACAGGGTTTGTATAGGTGACTGGGATCGAGACCGAGACCACCAGAATCTGGCCCCGGGCCCAGGCTCTGATACAAAACTGCTTTACATTAGCTCCATTTGATAACAACAGCACATGCACAATATATCAGGCATGGAATAGATGGCATGCACACAAAATACACACTTCTGTGCACATACTGTACAGTGGCTACTGACAAACAGCATTAGCAACTGTGTGAAACAGGGTGGGATATTCTCTTAGTGATTGTTAACATCTCTATCTATATTTGTTCATATGTTAACATTACATTGCCTCTACCTTGAATATTATATTGCACTTTTCACATGAAATCAAAATCTGTTTAGATACTTCTGAGTTCTGACAGATAATTTAGTGCAAAAATCAAGTAAACCTTATATGATATGCAGTGTGTGTGTGGTATGTGTGTGCGGTTTGTGTGTGCGGTGTGAGTGTGTGTGCCGTGTGTGTGTGGTGTGTGTGTGGGTTGTGTGTGCTGTGTGAGTGTGTGTGCCGTGTGTGTGTGCGTGTGCCGTTTGTGTCGGTGTGTGTGTGTGCTGTTTTGTTGCGTGTGTGTGTGTGTGCTGTTTTGTGTGGTGTGTGTGTGTTGGAGTGTGTGTGTGCGTGAGTGTGTGTGTGTGTGTGGGTATGGTGTGTGTGTGTGTGCCGTATATGTGTGCCGTGTGTGTGAGCGCTGTGTGTGTGTATGCCGTGTGTGTGTGCTGTGTGTGCTAGGTGTGCATGTGTGTGTAATCCCTCCAAAATGGGGACAGTCCGCAATTTCCTTCCCAGAGCAAACGATTGTAAACTTTCAAATTGCTTTAAAAAGTTGCTTGTTTGAATAATAATGAAGATTTTCGATCTGCAACTCACCAGGTTATCATGCACATTTGAGGAGCAATCGTATGAGGGTATCATCATTTTTATTTTTTTGGTGAATACTGTACACAAAAATCATCTTTGATTGCATTTTAAAAATCACACACAAAATTTTACATACATGAGTGTCCCCGGTTGGGAAGAAGTGTGTTTCAATTGGCGGTCGAATATCATGCAAGCACGTCCTCACTTGCATGTCGTAATCAATTTAGAAAATATGTCCCCATTTGCGAGGAATTATGTGCATGTGTGTGTGTGTGTGTATCTGTGATAAAAAACACACATGGTATTTCACTGACAAAACAAGGTCAGTACATTGCTTATTCAGAAGATTTCAACTGAACAGAATTTCTAGGGGCAATTCATCAACGTAGACACTTGGTATTCAAGTCTTCACATATCTTACCTTAACTCTTCCCGCTTTGCTCTAGCAACCGGATCTCCCATCAGAGGCGTGTCGGTAGAGGGCGCTTTAGACTCCTCGTCCAATGATGGGTTGTCGCTGAACATTTTGGTGAAATCACTCCATCCTTTTTGTGTATTTACAGCCACCTTGAAATAAAGTGAAAAAGATGCACAGGAGTTTAACAGTTGTTATCTCATCGCGTCAGCGCAAGAACGCCCTTAGACGCGCTTGATTAAAAAACCCATCAGTGCAGAAAGGCCCTTACCGGGCCCTTATGGAACGTGCGCGCCATTGCGTAAAGGCCGTAACGGAACACGCGCATGACCGTAGTATAATGCCGTTAGTATACACGCGCACATGTTAATGTACATGTACATGTAAGGGCCTTTCTGCACTGACGCGCGTGTTCCATAAGGGCCTTTCTGCACTGACGGGTTTTTTAATCAAGCGCGTCTAAGGGCGTTCTTGCCCTGACGCGACGATCTCTCCTTGTCCAACGAGGGGTTGTCGTTGAACATTTTGGTGAAATCACTCCAACCTTTTTGTGTATTTACAGCCACCTTAAAATAAAGTGCACAAGAATAAACAGCTATCTCTCCTCATCCGACGGGTAATTTGTCGTTGAACATTTTGGTGAAACCGTTGTGTGTTTACAGCCACCTTGAAATTAGTTATCTCTATTTCTGCAATAATCTTTCGCTTCCTGGAAGCCTTGTTTCTCTATAAATTGTCCAAGCTGCACTCAAAGTCTGAAACAAACATTGATAATTATGTAAAACAATGCAAGGAAAGCTTTATTTATAATGTACATAATTACAAGCACTACTGTACCTCTCATCCAGCAAAAACAGGCGAACTGCACACATGTCACTAACTCCTAGAGACATAAGCCAATACCCATGTTTTCTCCTCTATGCATAGTCTTATACATCATTTAATCTGTTGCTACTACATAAACATAATTCATGCAAGTACTACCTAAAATAGAAATTGTGTAACATTTGAAATTTACAAGTCAATAAAGGTAACATTATAAAGCGGTAATGGGAAATGACTATGTATAATATTGACAGAAAAGCCACTACATGTATATACTGTATACGCTGAATATTTCACAGTGGTTTTATTTTCGCAAATTTTGCGACTTACTGAACTTGAAAATTTTCACTTCCTGATGTTTTGTATACAGTGACTGTAGATACAATCAAATCGTGAGAATATACTCACGCAAATTCCCTGTCTTGAAGTAAAATCGCAAAAATATATGGCGTATACAGTATCTATCTTATTTACTTGTGTATCTGTTTATTCATTTCTAATTTCTATGTTATTTATCTATTTGATATTAAATATTTTAACTTCATGTAAATATCTTTGTGACATCAACTTGTTTACTTATTTATTTACTTGTATCATTTTTTTTTTTTGGGGGGGGTGGGGGGTGGGTGGGGGGGGTGAATACCTTTGACATGAGGCTCTTTGTTCCAGTCGATAGGTCATTCATTAATTTTCCCTCTTGCACCTTCTCCTTGGTTGGCTTTATGACTGATTCATTTACTTTAGCAGCATACTCATGTGTCTATATAAAAACAAAAGAACAACATTAATTTAAAACTAAATGTAATGCAATAAATGTAACATTGTTATTGTTTTTTTATAAACAATAACAATATTAATCAATAACAAGTGAATCAGAAAATTACGGGTGTGTAATATATGTCCCAGCCAAAAGTGTAGATCTTTGGAATGGCATAAATGTTTATAATACGTGACAGTTCCTTCTATATAAATATGAGGAAAAGTAGCATTTTTCGTGAATTTTGAGTGAATTTGCACAAATTTGCATCATTAATGAATTTCAAAATTATGTGTAGAAGGTTGGAAGCCCCAACAAAACCCTATCAGAATAATCAAACAGAAACAAAATCTGCTGTGAAATAGACATAATAGCCATTTTTTCGTGTTAATTTTGATTTAATTCACATAAATTTGCATGATTGATGAATTTCAGAATTATGTGTAGAAGTTTTGAAGCCCTAACAAAACCTATGAGATAAACCAAACAGAAATATAATTTGCTGTGATATAGACAAATTAGCATTTTTGGGAGTAATTTTGAATAAATTTGCAAAAATGTGGATAATTAAAAATTTCAGAAATTTGTGTAGAAGTTAGGAAGCCCTCACCTATATTCATCAGTTAGAGCAATTTGAATCAAATTCAGCCTATAAATGACAAAGAAGAAGCACATTTGAACATTTTGAACACACATGGACACACAGGCAGACAGACAGACAGACACACACACACGTACGGAGCCCATTTCATAGTTCGTTCGCGAACTATGAAATGGGCTCCGTACGTGTTCGGCGGGGATAATAATTGTGGTGTATGATATGCTCGATGTGCTCACAACACATACTGTAACAGTAACATATTGTGCCACTTTTTTTTACGCAGTGAAGAAATAATTGGATATCTTGACAAATGCAAAATGGTCACGGGGTATATTACCCTTTCCTCCCCCTAAAGAGATCACTCTGGTTGTTTTGTTTTCAGTACTTACTTTTTGTGATGCTGCTGAACCAAACTTCACAGCCTGCAGAACAGAAACAGATAAAAAGATGTTAAAGAATTGAAAATACTTCAGTATTAAGATTTATTCAAACCATGTTGGACCCTTCATTCGAAAAAGAGAAGAAAGAGAAAGAACATTGAAAGGATAGTATATTATGCAAACTTCCTTGATACAGAAACACAGAGAAACAAGCGCACACAAACACATCTAGGCAAACACACACACACACACACACACACAAGACACTCAAAGAAACAAACACATTCACAAACAAACATATAAACATATAGACACATGCATGGGCCAACACATTGACACACAAACTGACACATACATGTAGACACACTTAAAGAAATAGACACATGCACACAGACAAAAAGATAAACACACAGATAAAAGCATAGGCACACACACATACAAACTCACAAATATGACTCCTTAATGCACACAAACTTACCCCTTCTTTCGTAGCTGCCATGAATTTAGAAGCACCAACAGTGAAGGAAGCCCAACCCTGAAATAATGAACATGTAAAATCATTTACTTAGAGGAAATAGAGAAAACATCAATTATAGTTTTAAACATGGTTTAGGTGTGAAAATTTTCTAGTCAAAAATTGACTCAATCTTAAATAACTTCCATCAGTATGCCTTTTGACAGACAAATCTATTGTGTAAATTTCTATGGAATCTATTTCAATGGGGGCTCGAGACAAACAAAATGCTAGTATGTTCATGCTTGATGTGATGTGGCTTAAGTAACAAATTCAAGATAAATCCTTCCATCCAGAGATCCATTCCAGCTGGTGTATCTTTGGTATATCTTTCAACCAGTTTGGTTCTAAAGGCATTTTTTTTATGGAATAACCTGCCTCAAGGCTTCATATCATTGACCGACTTTGATAAATTCAAATCTATGCTAAAGACGCACCTGTTTGATAATTACTATTGTTAATGGTATTATGCGTCTCTGTTATTATTTTTTATTTCCCCCAATGTCACTGCTCTTTAACCCTATATTAACGAATTTCACGACCATGCCAACGCGCAAATTTTTATGACCGCGTCGCTCGCTGACTTTTTACTTCTAAGTCTTGTGCATATTTTGAGACCATTTTCGCGAAAATCGGACATACCGTTACGATACAACGCTGCGCGACTTTTTATATGTGCATGTCAACCCCAAAATTGCTCAAAAACGTGATTTCGTGTACAAAATCAATGGAAATTGTGTTTTCAGCCAAAAATCATAAATGTATGATTATTTTTGCTTTTACTGGTTAAAATGAATTAATCTTATGCTGTATATGATTGCAAAAGTGTCCCCAACAAATTTTATTGAAAAACAATAGAAAAAAAGAAATTCACAAAACAATAAAATACATAAGAAATTAATTTCAATCGGCAAATTTTTTTGAAGATAATTGTGAGAAACATCAAAATAAATAATTTCACCAAAAATTAGTATTCTACCAGCTATTGTGAGTTATAGGCAAAAACATAATTTCATGCACTTATTTGCATAATTAATGACTTAAAAAATAGAAAAAATATTTTTTTGAAAATTTTACTATACAGTCGTGTAATTTACATCGGGCTCTATGCGCATGCAAATTTTCGCGGCGATCACACGATCAGCAGCCGAGATCGTGGGGGGGGGGGGGGGGGGGGTAGTTTGCAGGTCGCAAACCTTTGTCCGTCGTGCCACGCCAACCAGGGTCTGAACAATCTGTGCTGCAGACTACTACTTCCATAGGCCCTGTGTATTAGGCTAGTTCCAGCTGCTGTACCAACTAAGATTGTCTTGGCTCAAGGGCCGCCGGAGTAAATGCTGTGCCAAAATAAAGTTCTGGCCTTGCAACTTTGGGGGGGGGCGTCAAGACGGGGGTCCCACGGAAGCTCTTCTTCCTCTGACTGGGGGTCTGCATCGGGGGTTCAACAAATTGGACCCCCCGCCCCCCCACAGTATAAACCTGGTCTGAAATAGCCCAGTTTGATATAGTGATTATGATCATTTATGAACGAATGATTGTTTTTAGGCCGCTTGACTTTAGACCCATCAGAGACGACTGAGCATGGAAAAAAATAACACACGGACACGCGAGCAATTTTGCCCCTGAAATGCAAAAAGAGCTCCTGTAATTTCATCAAGTATTCAAGAATTCGAAAAGGAATATCTGCAAAGCACTGAACGAGGAAAAATACTCCTGAAACAATTGTTTTTTCCCCCTGTTCTGCCCACTTACGTGTCGTTAGGGATGCATTACAGCTCCAGTTCTTTAAACAGACACATTTTTAAATGATGCCTTTAAGTCCGGCTCACTGCCCTACTACAGATGACAAAGACTCCCCAGTGAATTGTCCATTGTGTCACTACTATCCCAGACTTTTGCAGTGGAAGGTCGGACCACAATCCAACTGTATTTACCACCTTGACTGCGTGTGAAACCTCTTTACAGAAGAAAAACCATAATGTATATGACAGCTTGAGTCCAAAATTATCATTATCATCATCCATCGATCATTCATCACTATCACCTCATCATCATAATCACCATTACATAACTTCTATATGTAGGAATCATCCCAATATATGAATAAAATGGACAAAAGCCGTATACCCTTTTACCTTACAAAGGCAAAACAAAAAAAAACAAGTATATACAGGGTTAGTGCAAAATTGTCATCATCACCAACATCATCATCATCAATCATATATCATCATATTCCTCCTCCTCCTCCTCTATTATCATACATATCATCACTATTATCATCACCATCTTCATCACATCACACCGATCACCATCCTGCGCTCCTCCCTACCACCACCACCACCACCACCACCACCACCACCACCACCACCATGATTTAATTATCCCGAATTTTGATATATTGATTTGAAAGAGAACACACGTACCGGTTGATGCCTGAAAGAATCTTTCATCAAAATTCCACATTCATTGGCTTTCAGGTCTTGAGAGTAAATTACATTTGCGTTTATAATGTGACTATATCATTTCACTTTCATTATGCAATAAAAAGCTGAGGAATTGCAAGTTGATTACCCGTCGAGATAAAGCTCCGTTGCTGCAGTGTATGGCAACAATTACCTTCAGTTCCCACTATTGATTTCCTGTGTTTTAGTTACTTTGCGAGTATGGGATTTGTGCTAACAGAGTATGTCCAAAAATCGAAGGTAAATTTCTGTTGTTTTCATAACTACTCTCTCCTGTACGGTAGCTGACAGTTTTAGAATTACCATCTGTTCACAGGAACGTTTGAAAGCAGTTGATTGGTAAAATGTTGGTTCTGCAAGTAATCAACCAGTACTGTGTATACTCTCTGTTAAGTGACAAAAAGTATATCTTTGTTTACGTTATTCTTTGAGCCTACTTTATAAGTTATTGCAAATATTTCCCTTGTAAATAATTATTGTTATGAAAGTATACTGTCAAGTTTTAGCCTCACTGTTTACCATTACTATGCTGTGTGACGCTCCCCTCTACTTATACTAACGTAGCTACATATTTTGAGAAATTCCTTGTGTAGTATTTAAAATTTTATTAATGTATTATACCGTAGGATTTTGAGTTAAGCAAGGCAAGATCTCTTGCAAAGCCGTCTTTATAACAGTAAGAGATTACCCTGTGAAAGAAAACAATAATTAAAAAATTTACAGATAATTCAATAGAGTACTTACTCTGGACGACTTGCATTTTCAGCAATTTTTCGGTCGAAATAATTTTCCTTTTTACTGTCAATTTCAGATCTGTTAGTGGAAACAAAAGTACAATTTTATAGACACAATTCAATGTGATGCAATCCTAAGTCCATATGAGTTGGTTTTTTATGAGAAGATCACGAACCTATTGGTTTAATTTCCACATAAATGTACAGATGTGTGCTCTATTATCAAATTTATCAAAGAGAGTGCGATGGCCACACATAAATTACACATACTCAACAGAACAATGCCATCGGTTGGAAATATTTGTCAAATTTTGTTTTTTATACATTCCAATCTGTCTTCTGATGCATGCGATATTAAAACTATATAGTGTATATATGTACTGTAGCTTTCTATTTATTTGCACACTGTATAAAAGTTAGGGTAAGTGTTATCCATCAAAAGTTTTCTTGATGATATACATGTATCGTACAAAAAATCTTGCTAATATCAACAATGGTTGACAATTTACAGGAAATAAAATATCATTATCTGTGCATCATCGTCTGTACGAAGTTTGCTAGTCAATAGAATCATTCAAATGTGTAACGCTAAAAGCGTAGGTAAGGTGCTATAGAGCAAATGTATACTTATATTAGTCTTACCCAACTTAAAGGTTAATGACATGATTGGAAACACTTGAAAATACCTCAAGAACTTACTGAGTTGAAAGATATACCAGTCTATACACCAACGTGAGTGGATCTCCCAGCTGGAAGGATTTGTCTTTCATTTGTTAAAGGGAATCAATCATAGATACAATGATGTTGCTAAATTTTGCTCTACTTGTCAATATCCGTTGGGCTGTGACAGATAAAATTGTGATTCCGGTAGCTTTCATATGGGTATTAATTTCATTATCGGGCCTCAAGCCAAAATAAAGTCCTAGTAGTGTTCATGTGCTTGATTCTCCTTAAAGATGTGTGTCATTTGATTTACACGTCAAAAAAACATATAATGAATTGAAATCAACTTGAATATTCCAGTATCCAATTTGAAGATTAATATAATAAACACCTCTCCATAGAGACTTGGTTAAAATTATTGAGTGTTTGGTGAAAATTCTGGACGATTAAATTTCATCTTTTTTCAAATGACTCTGACGTCTTTTAAAGAAAATCTTGTGATGTCGACCGATGCACGGGGCGCTTCCAAAATTGTCCGATTCAGCGTGTTAGCCGATGGTCGCCCACAGAGTGTTAACGTTTTATTAACCGAATCGCAGCAGGGCGCTCCGCATTGTCTTGCGGAATGCCGTACACGTAAACGCGATCGCAGATTTGAGCAAAATTATAAAACTCACGGAAATGAACACATTTCGGTATTATGTCGTTTATTAGTTCTTTCTCATAACAACATACAAAATTCATGAGCGTACATGAGATCCCTCAAACTTTCAACACACCATTTGTATCAGTACCAAAGACTACCGTTTGGTATTGGATACATGAAGGGAATAATTTGGCTTGGCACATCCCTGACACAATCTTTAAGTAAACGAATTATCTCTCTCTT
>JZLH01S0325643.1:32093-42269 GCA_001188425.1 Eucidaris tribuloides | reverse complement strand
CTGAAGCGATCTGGCAAACACTTAAATATTGATAGAAAGAAGATATAGGAATGTAAAAATATGTATTTATAACGACCCAAAACTCGTCTTTTTTGTGCGTATTTTGAAATATATCCTACCCTCCCACACCTTCCCCCGCATAGTTACTGATTCGCTCCCTCGCAAGTATGACTACCAAATCCCTAGTCTTGATAAATACCATATGCCTAAAAACCCGTCTTTCTATGTGTAATTTTTTTTCAGAAGTTCCTACCGTGAGGGGGGGGGGGTATCCCACTCCCACTCCCTCCCTGCTCGTTCGCTTCGCTCCCTCACAATTATGACTACCCAATTACAGTTTTTCACATACTTCCTATACATCTTTTTGAAAACCTGACTGCAATCTCTATGATCTTCATAAAATATACCTTAAAATACATATTTCCATGCCTAGAATCATGTCTTTTCTATGCGTATTTTCAAACAGTTCCTACCGTGGGAGGGGGTATATCCCCTCCTCCGACATCCTTCCCATCACGCTCGCTTCGCTCTCTTGCATGTTTCCAGAGTAATTTTATATCAATTTCCGCCATAAAACGATAAATTTGCAGAAAATTAATGTGATTAACGCATTATTCAAATTTTTTGACTAGTGTATGGTAATTTAGGGGAAAAATAGATAAGATTCATTAATGCTGCCTTACACCATAACTTGAATATTCGAAGACCTAACATTTCATTTGCACATCAAACTGATAGTTAACTCTTAATGTGCCAAAGTCGCAAAACATGCACCACAAAAATGCACACAATGTCTATAGAGCTGTTATTCTCTGGCACGTTAAGAGTTAATCTATAACTTTAGGTACATTAACAGAACAAGATTCATATGAATAATAACAGAAAGGTTTACGGTTACCAGGAAGAATGCAAGGGTCTTCGTTAAGATTTTTAATTGCTTTTCCTAATTACCTTACTCTAGCTGAATCTTGCCCGGGGACGTCCCGAACACGAAGCGAAAATTACATGTTCTGTGTCCACTACGTCCATGAAAACCTAACTTTTTTTTATTTACCCGGACGGAAGATTTTTGTTGCTTTATTGGATCCTCTGAAGTGGGAAAACAGAGTGTCACACCTTAATTTAGAAATTTCAATTAAGCTTGTGCCTAATACCTTCAGTAAACAAAATGGGTGGCGACGTTATATAAAACTATGGATGGCAACTTCTAGACACTGTTGACGGGAGAGATCAGAAAGGAAAAACGTGTCAGCAACTATCTAATAACTTCTTTGACTGAAACTTGTTTTCAACCCACCGATATAACATCACTTCTCTGTGCCTTTGGCCTGCCACCAAAGCTAATCATTTTTGGTCTCTTATAGTGATTTCTGTGACATCTACAAATATGGACAAGGTGAGATTAGTAATATATATTTTCTACCGTTTTGAGTATCATACACATAATTTTGCACATAGTGCCTTCCAAAATGGCATAAAATTGGCAGTTTCATTTTCATATCAGACCTGCAAATCTCCGGAAATGAATCATAAAATTAGTATATTTTTTTATTGTCAATAAATTATGTTTAATAGAAGTTTGGTATTATGTTTTTTTTTTGTGAATAGGAGAAATCGTCGGTCTTATGCCAAAAGGGCCTCAACCCTATTTTACCTTCATGCCAAAAGGGCGTTAATACCATAAGTTTCGAACACTCATAAAGCCCTTCTGGTGGTTAAGGCACTTTTGGCATAATACCGACGAAATATACATCTTTTTAATACTCATGTAGTGGACATCTTTTGTTCCAGAAAAAAAATACATTTGCAAGATTCGTTATAAATTCAGAGACCTTGTTGTGAAAGTGTATGTAAGTAAAAAGTTGTGAAAGTGTATGAAAACTCAACAGTGCAGGATACCAAGACAAACACAAGGTGAGTTTTAGGGATTGATTTAAAGAGTCCGGAGAAGGGGCTTTACGAATGTGGATTGGGAAGTGATTCTATAAAGAACTGGTGCATAAAAGAACAGCGAAAGCATGATTACCATATTTTGTCATAATTCTAGATCAGGGGGGATACTGGAAAATAACGGAGGCGTCTTTAGTATGCATATTGACCGAAGTGCTAAGAGAATTTCCGCTGTAGCAAGGGCAAGAAAATACATGTATCATGATTGTGTAAATCGTGTCTTAATCTTTTTATCTGCACAGGTTTGCATTTTCCTCTGTATTGTCTCCATTTTCCATTCGACCATTGGCACACTAATTCCTCCTAGTCAGGACACCGAGTGTTTGGCTCCAGATGCCGCGGATGAACAACGAAGACAAGACAAATCGCATCTCTTCTACCCAAACGCGGAGGCCTACGGTATCCAGAGTTTTAACATCACCGCAGCCGACACGGCCGCGGCCCAAGCGTCTAGCTGTCCCTACGATGGCATCACCAGTCCCCAGAGCTGCCCCAGTGGAGTGAAGCCCAGCGCCGCACAACCTATCGTGGAGAACCAAGACTCGTTGTGTCCGTGGACCTACACCGAGTGCATCGACGCCGACCGTATCCCGATGAAGATCACCATGGCTCAGTGTCAATGTTCCTATTGTCTGGATCCGTACACCAGTCAGCCAGACCCTAGTCTTAGGTGCCAACCCATTTTCCAAAACATGAAAGTCCTCAGACGTACCCAGTGTGTGAATGGTCTTATTCGATATGAACAGGTGGTAGAACGCATCCCAGTGGCCTGTGCGTGTATGCGACAAAGAGTTCGTTAAGGTTGTTTCATTTTTAATTCTTGATTCGCACAAAGTTGAAAAGAGCTCGTGAAAGGAGTACGTAAAATAAGTTTTAATGTACGCATTTATTCTTCATCTTTCTCTAAAGACTGTTGTAGAAAATTTCATTATATCAGAAATATCGACTGAAAGTATTCAAATTCGGTGGAGCTGGGTAGACGCTTTGCTAGAGCCAGAATGATACCTGCTAATTTAAGGTTCCCGTACCAATAAATGCATTTCATAGTGTGTGTACGTTAAAAAAGTACATGGGTTATCGGGCTTAATTTAACCCTATATTGTCACGTAAAACTTAAGCGTTATGTAAACGTTTGGATCATGTTAAAATACCAAAACCAGTAGAACAATATTCACTGTCCTTTCAAACTTTACGTGTAAGATTAGATTGCATCACTGCCTATGAAAACTTGAAATGTAATGGGTATTTGGGGTTATTAGGTGATCCCCACTGATTGCCTTATCTTCACAAACTTAAAGAACTGTACATCTCAGAAAACGACAGATAGGGATAAATGATGAGCTAAATTTTTAAACATATATTGAGAGGTTACGTAGGAGTTCTAACCAACAGACAACGTGTCAAGGGGAGAGTATTCATGATATGCCTCAAAAAGGTATTCATTTTCATGACTTGCGATATTAATTCGTGTGTTTGAATAATTTTGATATTTATACACCTACTAATACTAATACTAATACATTTATTTTAACATGTCTATTTATGTTAGTATTTAGTAATATTTAAAGTGATATTTATACACCTACTAATGCTAATAGTTTAACATGTCTATTTATGTTAGTATTTAGTAATATTTAAAGTGATATTTATATTATAAAGTTCATGTAGTAATTTTCTTCATGGTTAAGTGAGTATTGTGGTTTACACAGGTAACTCAATTGCAATCCCAATAAAAATGCAGTACAGACAATATAGTAATATTTGTTATTAACAAACATTCATATTTCTAAGGCTACAATGTACTCATTACTCCAAATGGTTGTTTAAGTTTAGCAATATATGGTTTACTTTAAATACAATTCCAATAGCAGTTGCCAATACAGACAATTATGCACTTAATTATCTCCACATGATTTTTGTATGATTAATATGTATTGTTCATGTACCGCATTTGTTTGCCCCATATTGTTGTGTACATTTTGTAATGGCTACAGGGTTGAGTTCTTTTCTCAATATCAATTGTAATATAGACAGTTCTGATAATATCTTAATAATTTTATTTACATGAGTATGTGTATAAAGTCCGTACTTTGCTGCTTATGGTCGTGTAAGTTTTGCGATGTACGCAGGGTTGACTTCAATTACAATTCTCAATATCAAATACGAAACGGACAATTCTGGTTATTTTAGTTTCATTTCCTCATCATGATTTCTGTTTGTATTCGTCTGATGATTGATGTAGATGATAATATGGTACTCATTCTTTTCTGACACTTAAAGGCAGGGTTTCTCCTTTGCATGCCTCAAACTTAACATGTTAACATTAACATCGTGGTATATACAAGGACAATCTGATAAGAACCTTTAGCAAAGTGTATGAGATAGAAACTCAGTTTAAGTGGAATTATAGTGACCGTTGGACTTCGATTTGAATTATTATTGTCTCGTAGAGACAACAATTCCTAGCATAGAGCATACGCTAAACGGCCTTTGATTCTTGCGCATTTTTATCAAATTCTAGGTAATTACTGATCCTCAGATCTCACAGAGATGACCTTTATCAATAGCCTAAGGGATTTTTCTGCACTATAGGAGGGGTGCAAATGAGATTCCCTGCCTTTCAGTGATGTATAGCTGTGCTCGAGTCGATCGATAGGAAGTCCAAACGCATAGGACTTCATTAACATGAATTGAGTGTTGTACATGTAAAGGCAAAATGTTCGTAAATTGCGATTCGATTTCTACTTTGATGGGAACTTGCACGTTTTGGTCATAAAAGTGTGCCTATCTATATAATTCGAATCCCGAAAGTGCATTCTGCTTTGACTGTGAAAGTTCACCATTTCTGAAAACTGTGATATCCAATCTTTCTCTCACCTCTCGCTCTCTCTCTCTCTTCCTTCCTTTCTTTCTTTCTTTCTTTCTCTTCCTTTCCTTTCTTCTCTTTCTTTCTTCCTCTTTCTTTCTTTCTTTCTTTCTTTCTTTCTTTCTTTCTTTCTTCTTTCTTTCTTTTCTTCTATAACAAAGTGCCACCTATCTATCTTTCGGGTTTTTTTTTTCTCAAGCTATTTATCTTTCAGGTAATGTTTGTGTCGAAGAAAATGATACATGTATAAGAAAAAGGATGACACTTTCTTGTAGCATTTGTAGGCCATAAGAGTCCATTTATACTTCATTAAACTCCTAAACAATAGACCACATTGCATATTATCATGCTCTCGTATTCCTTGCAGAGTAAATATATTGCTATGCAATATAAATGTTAAACATTACACATTAAAAACGTCGTGTTATGACTAATAAAGGTACCCACTATGTGGGATTTATGATATAATATCATATTACAAATGCACTGTAAAATACCATATTGATCGGATGCAACGATTAATTGGTCGAACATTGTCGGTACGCGTCAGCGGTATGTTAATCCTCTTAGTCCCATAGGTTGAATTTTGTGTAGTGTTCATGTATAGTCATGTCTGGAACAGTCACTGCCTGCGACAAAGAGGCTGAAGTAACCTTGTCAATCCTGCTATGAAGATACCTAAATGGTAGGAATGAGTCTTCTTTGAAGACACTCATGATGAATTTAAAAAGACAATCATTCTTTGAAGTAAATTTTTAAATCATATTCAATGTGTAACTTTCTATCATTGCAATCGCGATATATTATTTCTCCTGGCCAAGTTTTATTTGGCATCAAATGTTAATATATTTTTCAATGCTCTTTGTATAATTATTTTGGTTTGTTGTATTTTTGTGGTGCATCCGTACTATTTCATTCTTTCTTTTCAAGTACACCTGTAATGTAAAGATATCTGTTTTTTTTATACTTTTGTGAGTTAATAAAGAATTCAAGCGAACTATACTTATATGATTTCATTTTTTTTTTCTTTTTGTCATGGCTGCGTAAAAGAATTATGTAAAAAAAGTCGTGTTGTGACCAATAAAGGTACCCACTATGTGGGCTTTATGGATATAATTTCCTATTGAAATGTACTTAGGATATGTTTACTGGTGGGATACAACGAATGGGCCCTCGAACATTATTGGTATTGTTAGCGAATACTAGTATGTTAAATAACGTTGTCGATCCTGCTCTGATGATGTCTGGATAATAGAAATGAGTCTTTTTGAATACCTGAGGACTGTAAGAAGATTAAAGGAATTCTTTGTCTGAAGTAATTTTTTTAACCCAAATTTTATGTAATTTTATATCATAGTGATCGCGATATATTTCTCTTAATCTCCTGACTAAATTTTATTTGGTATCAAATGTTAATGTACATGTATTTTTGTCTTTAATAGTCCTGTGCCTTTTTGTAAATTGTATTTTTTGTGGTGTATCCCTTTTATTTAATTCTTTCTTTTAAAGTACAAGTTTATAGTAAAGATATAATGTCTGTTGATGTGCTTTTGTGAGTCAATAAAGAACTGAACTGAACTTTACTCCTGATATCATTTTATTTTGTTCTTTGTCATGGTTACATAATATAGTTTTATGCAATGACAAAATATACACCACAGCCTGGCAAAATCGTATATAGAGATCGTAACGCAGAAAACATATACATGTAGGCCTAAAACAATTACACTAGAATTACAGTGATCGTAAACACACACATAACGATAGCAAGTATTAATTCTTGGTTTTCAACTTTCAGAAGACATATAAAAATTAATTCCTTAATATCCAGCAGACTATGAATAGATCAGGTTTAATAGGTCTATAATAACTCATCGTTTGTGTACATTGAACTTCCTGAATATATTTCCTGACAATATCAATAGGCCTTCACAAATGTTGAAAGTAAGTCAGCATCCAGGATGTTGCTCACCCCGATTATGTACATTCCACGATCAGCACATAAAGTATGATGAAAGGTGCTTCCGGAATACCAACGCGTATGTAAACACACGATATCTGACAGAGGTTTCAAACTTAAAGACACAACTTAAAGAGGAAGTCCTCCCCGACGTCAAGTTGATTTTAATAAAAGCAGAAAAGTAAGAGAAAGCTATTATATAAGGTTTGACGAAAATTCATGGAAGATTAACAGAGCTGTAAATGTTCAAAGTTTTAATTTGTAGCGTTATATGCGAGCAGCTCCCAAATTGTCACTTTGTGGAATATAAATTCCACAAAGTGCCATTTTGTCAGAAAATTGAAAATGAGTTTATCTTTGCATCCAATACATAATCAGAAGCATGATTTCATACATGCTCCTATGCGGAAAAAAGCCATTCAATTATATTAGGAACCATTACAAATTTTGAACTGCTCGGGAATCACCGAACAATTTGGAAATCACAAATAGCTATTCTTGATCAATACCATTTTTGTTGTGATAACTTCCTTCAAATGCCTTCCTGTTTGTATTGGTAGCAGGGGCGGGGCCAGATTAGAATCTTAGGAAGGACGAAAAATCTGTAGCGAGAATTTTGCTCGCCCCCAAAAAAATTACCAGCCAAATTACAAGCCCCAAAGCATCCGACAAGCCGACAAGCCGGAGGGGGGGGGGGTTGCCGACGACAACCAAGAGCATGTTTTGCATTAAAAAAAAATGTACAAGCCAAATTACAAGCCAAAAAAAAACCGACAAGCGGGGTGGGTAGGGGGCGACGACGACCAAAATCATTTTTTGCCCGGAAAAACAAATACTCGCCAAATTACAAGTCAAACAGCATCCGACAAGTAGCCAAATGGACAACAATTATAGAAGGGGGCGATTTTTTTTCTCGAAAAATTATAAAATCCCCATTATTTTCATTACTTTGGAAAAATAGGGGCGGACGCCCCTGCTCCCCCCCCCCCTAGCGTCGCCCCTAAATGGTAGGTCTATCCAATCAGTAATGTAATCGAATGAGTCAGTGAACATTATGTGGCATTCTGTTCAGTTTTTTCCCGGAAATTCGAAGAAAAAGAAATATTCTGGTACTTCCATTCCTTCCGATTAACCCATTGCAACCAAACTTCCGGTTTCTAATCTTTGTTCTTCAATACACTGTAACAGCGTGTTTAGAAATTAAACATTAATGTATAAAAGGTGAGCAAAGGTGTGTTCAGAACACATAGTACTGAAACTATCTGTTTAGAAATTGGACGCCGATGTTTAGTTATTTGACACACCACGTTTAGCCCCTGCACATGTTTCGTGATAGCAATATAAATGCGTTTAGAAAAGCGTTTACTCGCTAAACACAGTTTTCAACAGTGCAAGCATGTCGTTTATGTATACATTACATCATGTGCAATATAATTTAGCGTTAACTTGACCTAGTTTGTAAAGCACGTCACTATATCAGGCGATCATATCTCATCAAATAACAGCACATACCACACTCAACTTAAAAACAAGTATTTTCCCCATAAATTCTCCCGTCTACTCTTTGAACGCGAATGTTGCAATTTTCCACATTTGTACAATTAAATTCAACAATCGTAATAATTAGTTTTCTCCTTTACGAATGTACTAGGAAAACTAACAAATAGCCATAATGTTTACATCTATAGAATGATTACCAATATCAATGGTGTAATAAGGAAAGTAAGATTTAAAGAAAATATCAACATAACAATCGTCATTATTTTTCCCTCAGAATTAATTCAGCGTGTAAAGAGTTGAAAAACAAAGACAGTATTTTTTTCCATAAATTTCCTCGTCTAAAGTCGCTGATTAGGGGGACTTGTGGATAGAACATACAATGAATAGTGCTAGTATTTATCACTCCGTACTCCCACCCCTTCATATGTGTTTTGCAACTACGATTACACAGTACACTGTCTTTTATTAGTTCAATCGTCTGTTTTGTGACTTCCCTGAAACTGAAAATAATATTAAACTATGCATAATCTAGATTTGACGCAGTTTTATTCAATACCTGAAAGAAAAGCGGCATGAATACATTCATATTAATGACACATTATCTAGAAGCTTGGCATACAGCTGCGTTTTGTTTTGTGTTTTCTTTCATTCTTATCCTCCCCGTCCCACCCTACCCCACCCCCCCCCTTTGCAAGAAAATATTTATGACAGAAAAGGGAAGTTTAAGAGGAAATTACTGTATAAACTTAAAACCAGAGTCAAAGTCCAGCATTGTCTTTGAAAATCATAGTACTAGGTTGGGTTCAGACGGGTCCGTATAAGTC
Source organism: Eucidaris tribuloides (assembly GCA_001188425.1). NCBI lineage: Eukaryota > Metazoa > Echinodermata > Echinoidea > Cidaroida > Cidaridae > Eucidaris > Eucidaris tribuloides. Next base: position 33,169 of record JZLH01S0325643.1, on the reverse strand, counting down.
TACCTACATAATCATAGAGGGGGTGCTGCTGAACTGAAATCTGTAATGGCAGTGGCGGATCCAGAGGGGGCCAGGGGGGTCCCCCTCCCCCTTCGATCAAATTCTTTCATTTTGACAAGGATTTTTCGAACTTTGGGAACCCAAAACACGGATTTTCAACCAAACAGGGGTCCGTCTGTCCCCCTTTTTGTAATTCCTGGATCCGCCTCGATCGGAATGGGAATATCAGACATCATTTCATCTCTGAATACTTGCTCCTTCACAGTTAGAATAAACTTTTTCGAAAGTCGCATCTTAGGGTGTTGTGGAGATGATATAATGTTTGGAAGAGAAGTGTTCACTATTACGCATAATATAACGCACGCATATTCATTTTAACAAAATTCGTAATAAACTTCTTTCCTTTTTAAATTATTTTTTTTGGCGGGGTAGGGGAACGTGGGGCGGGGAGATATTTTTAAAATACATCACCCCCACTCCCCGTGTCAAATCAGGGAGATTTTTTTCCCATCCCACAGGATTTACGTCTGTGTTCCTAGGAAAATCGAATTTTCCTAGTCGTTGGTTAATACCTCTGGAATATTTTACAGTGCGTCCCAGAAAAAACAGAACCCTAAAACAAAGGCTTATTATGCAGAAGCAATGGGGCGTATGATTGTAAAAATAGGTTCACAATAAACTTTAACTATACTCTTTCAAATGATACATTAAGCAAACTTATTTATGCATATATCTCTGAGTACCATGACTTTAAAAAATTTACGCTTTTTGGCTATGACACTGTGCACACCAGCCGTCCATCTCTTTCTTTTCATGGAGTGCACAGTGTCAAAGCCATAAAGCGTAACGAATGGTTTCTCACTTTAAATTTTTAAAGTCATGGTACCCAGAGATACATGCATGAATAAGTTTGCTTAATGTATCATTTTGCAGAGTATAAGTCAAAGTTAATTTGGAACTTATTTCTACAATCATACGCCCCATTGCTTCCGCACAACAAGCCTTTGTTTCAGGGTTCTGTTTTTTGTGGGACGCACTGTACACCCGCAATTTATTTTCATATTTCCAACTCGAAA
>JZLH01S0325643.1:0-12636 GCA_001188425.1 Eucidaris tribuloides | reverse complement strand
ATTTTGTGTTTGTTCATAATTAAAGCCCAAGTTTAGTTTTGGGGATTTTTTTTTATTTGAAAGCTTTATGCCCATAGGTCATATCACACCAATAACAGATTCTGAATATCTTTCGTTTTTTTAAATTAATAAATTAAAAATCTCAACTTTATTTACATTTTAGCATCCAAAGGGTTAATGTGTTAAAGTTATTTGAGTTGTATACCTCATCAGAAAGAGCAGACTCTGCTCTTTCTGATGAGGTATAACTAGCTAGCCTGTAATTACCCGCTATGACAATTCTACTCAGGAACAATAACCTTCCAGGAAAATTATCAACAGGACAAATACCCCTATGACCCTTATCAAAAAGTAGTATTCTCCTCGGGGTAGTTATCCTTAAGGGTAATTATCCTAGGTTTTTTATCCGGGGGTCCGAGGGGTAACTATTTGGGTGATAATTATCAGGGGGCAATTGTCTTTGGGGGGAATTGTTCTTCCAGGTATATATCACGGGGTGAATGTCCTAGAACCACCATGATAATATACATTTACCAAAAACATATCGTTCTATACTGTAAGTCACACACATAGACTTCACAGAATTCTAGTCCTATTTAAATCTGTTCTTTCTGGTATTTTAAATAATATTTCGATATTTTGATATACTTGAGCAATTCTATTACAACAATGTCAATACAATGAACCAATCTTTCGCTTATGGAATAGAAAACGGGCACATTACAAATACTGGTCAATAATTTTGATTTACTTACATCTAATTTGCATTCCATTTTGTCCTATCAATTTCACGGTTATTCTACGTACAAGTTAATGATATTCAAAACCCATGTTTTGTTTAAAACACTTGTAGACCCCATTTATTGGACGAACTGGATAGATGCCAGTGATGTTGATGCGACTGGTGATGATGAAAAGTTTTCTCTTCACGAGAGTCTGGTGAGTTATTCTACATAGTGAGACAGCGGCACAAAACAATCAGCAGTAAAGCATTAGTATGATACACTGAAGTATCGAAATAGTGGAATGTACATTGAGAGATGGATATAGATCTATAGATATAGATATAATAGATATGTATTCATGAATTTATAAATGCGTTTGTTACGGCGAATAATAGTCTCTTGAAATAATCTAAATATCTTATATTAAATATATATGTACACCTACATGCATAATACATAAATGTATGAAAAAGGAAAAACAAATCAAGAAATTCATAATACATGTAAGTATAATCTCAAAACTCTAAAGTGTAATATAAACAATGTTTACGTACCAAAAAAATGTATTAGTGTGTATAACAAATATAATGAATATTCTTTGTGTCCTATTTTCAACTTGATGTGATTTCTTCGACCCATTTTGACCACAGAACGACCCAACACTATGTGCCTCGCCGTTGTTCGCACAATGCCGTCAAGTTACTACCGAATTACCTTGGACTTCTACCGGTGACCGTCTCTCATATCCTTACATCTGTACAAACGAGGGTCTAGTTTGTCTGGAAAGTGAAAACCCTGGTGGATGTTCAGATTTTGAAGTTAGATATGCATGTTCGTATCCAAAAGGTATTTCACTACATCAGGCTGATTATGGTTCTAAAATAATTTTAAAAAAATGGAAATATGTGCTTTGCGGCTGGAATAAACTTTAATGGATTGAATTAACTTTGAATTTAGTGTCCAAAAGCGGTGACACGACATTTGCTACGGTGATAATATATCTCAGAATACAAAGGGTTACGGTTAGGGTTGTTAGTAGGTTTCCACTTCAGAATAGGGCTACACACTAAGAAAAATAGGCTCAACTTTGCACCTTTAAAGCTGCAGACCAATGTCACACTGGGAGCACCTTTAAAAGTGCAACTTTGCACCTTTCTGAAAGGTGCAAAGTTGCACCAAAAAGGTGCAAAGTTGCACCATAGAAAATACAAAAGTATTCTTTCAAACTGTGTGTTTTTGTGTGTGAACCGCAATTTGTGTTCATTCCAGTGCTATTTATAGTATTTACATTATAATACATTTAATTTATTAACATTTACAAATATTTAAACTCGTACAAATATGACCTTACCGGGGCTCGAACCTGCGACTTTCCGCATGTGAGACGGACACTGTACCCACTTGGCCAACACGCTGGCCGTGAAAGTGTGTATTTTCACATAATGATATATTGTTGAAGCCGAAGGTGCATTATTTTCATCCTTTAAGGTGCAAACTTTGGACCTATTGGCCGTTTTCGTAATGTATTCGAATTCCATGCATACCTTTTAAACAAAGGTTGTTTTTGACAACCTGAAAGCTTGTCTGAGCTTGTCCGACATAGGAAATATAGGTACTAAGATAAGTGTCAAGCGAGCATGAAATGATGCAATCAGAAACAGATGGAAAAATAAGCTCACACCAAGGCTCATAAGAAACACATCCATTAATTCATAAATGAACACTAGAAAGTGGAAAACCTGCAACAAATGAAGTGGGTCGCGAACGCTCATATCCGTAAAGGTGCAAATTTCTCGAATACCTGCGGTAGAGGAATCATCTTCCGCACCTTTCCGCAAAGTTCCACTTGACACCCTTATTTACCGTGTTGGGTTAGATTGTAGTAGGTATAGTGGTATCGTTACAAGACACTATAAACAGAGTGGATAAAACACTTAAAAATTGTCGAACTTGCACTAATGTTTAATGGACTATATAAATACTTAAACACAAAATTGAGCAGTTAGCCGTCAATACTTATACAAATTCTATAATCAAATTTGCACTACTAATTCCTATCGGCGATAGGAAAATCTTGTGGCAATCCATCCAGCAGTTCCCATATGGGCCGGATAAGCTAATGGTCTCTCAGATCTTTTAGCTATTTTAAAGCATACAGATCTCGTTTAACTGGCTTTTATGTGCAACTTTCAGGGCTTCATATTTAGACCATTGAGTCAGAGACAGCTGGTAGCATTAGGTGAAATCATGCGAGCTCAGGTATTTTTAAACTGAGAAACACTGTTATGACAGGTCCTATTTAAGTTAGGAGTAATGTGGCTATAAATGAATCGCGAGAGCAAATGTTATGGAATCCCAATAGCAATGTGTGGAAAATTGATTTTCACTGTTCATAAGAACATAAGATACAATGACACACAAATAACAATAACAAACCTTTGAAATGCAATGACACAATGGTGACAGGTCTACTACTACTACTAGTATTACAACTACTACTACCACTACTATTACTACTAGTACTATCACGACAACAACAACAACAACAACAACAACAACTACTACTACTACTACTACTGCTACTTCTACTACTATTACTGGTACTACTTCTACTTCTACGACTACTACTACTACTACTACTACTACTACTACTACTACTACAGTATTCAATTTTCAATTCAATTCAACTTAGGTTTTATTGCCAGAACATAAAATCAAACAAAAAGTCCGAAGACTAAAAATGATTGATTCACAACAATAAATGTATACAACTTATAAATAACATCCATAAAATAAAACAAACTACTACTACCCACTATTATCGTAATTTCTTTGTAATTGTAGTTCTTGAGCCAACTGAGTACTGGGATCTCAGTGGGCGGAGTTCTATTGGTGGAGCGGATCCTGCAGACTGTGGTAGCCATAGCAATGACGTCATCTACTCTAATACGGGACGCGCGTCGGGATCTCCTAATGTCGCTGGCTTGACATACACAGATGCACCCACACAGGTAGTCCACGCATTGCTGTGTTACTGCAGGTTTGATGGTTTTGGGGCAATTTGTACGTGTCTATACATTACATGAATGTTTAATTAAGTATGTACCATCTCGCAATCTAAAAACTGCTGAAAACAATATCTTGCATTGTCCGAGTATTCAGACCAACTTGAAGGGGGAGCGAACTTTCGCTCACGCTGTCTGTCCCTTCACTCTGGAATATCATCCCATCATATCTGAAGAACTCCTCTACGACACCCAAGTGTAAATCCACCTTAAATGCATATTTATTCAAAAAGTACATTAAGGTATAAGTATTTAAAGTTATTATTACAACCTTAACATTTATTTTACTTTCATAAAGCGCATAGAGGCATTTGACATTAATACGCGATGTAAAAGCATTGTCATACACCTAACGAAGTTTGCACATTAAAAACATAGGGGAACATTGTGGAGCTTCAATTTTTTAAAAAAAAAGTCAAATTGTGATATCTGAGCTATATAGTAGTGCTCAAATGGACAAATAAAACCCCAGAATACGAAAGTTTAGAAAGTTATGCTGCGACTGGCAAGATATGCATAAATGAACGTCACCCATGAGTATAAAATAGCCTAGATTTACACATACTAAGTCTGTGAGAGGGAATGGGAATTGTGAATCCGGTAAACCTAAGTACTCGTAGATTATCACTTTTTTAAAGCACTAAATAATCATTTTGAGAAATAAATTTTTCAGGCTTTATTTTTAGACCTTATCAAAGACATTTAAAGCATGGAGGATTATGTAGCTCACATTCTGTTTAAACTGTGGTCATTATTATCCAGTGGCATTAAGTATTAAGAGCTTGCAAATTGGAAGAAGTGAATGTGTGTCTACTGAGTTTTTCTATTATACGTACCATGACAGTTCCTGGCTCCGGCGATAATTGCTCCGATGACTATTTCATACACTTACTGTAACCAAAAACCCTAAACCTGGTTTTTTTCTGAACCAGAAACCTAATGGCAACCCTAACCCTCTGTCATTGTCTTCTGAGATAGTTTCACCAGAGCAAATGTCGGGCCGGGTCACCCTGAGGTATAATTGTCTAAGGCTGCCAGATCAAAGAACTTTTCCTCTCAGCCACTTGAATTCCACTGCCCACTGTTCTGCAATTACAAATAAAGGAGCGTCATTTCTTTAAGTTATTGTTATTATAATTGCTTTGTCATCATTTCTGATGACAGGGACTAGCAAAGCGAACTTAATCACTTTTACCCTTAAGCTACTGTCACACTGCGCCGTCTAACGATTCCGTTTGAAAAAACAATTAAACGTTATTATTAAACGTTTACTGGACTTACCATTCGTTTTTCAACTGGATTACAAACGTATCTAGACGCTGACAGACGATGCTTTTCCGTTCTGTTCCATTCTATTGTATTCCATTTGCCACCGTCTGATACCGTCTGAGGTAAGTATTTAGACGGGGGCAGACGGAATCGTTAGACGGCTCAGTGTGACAGTAGCTTTAGGCATCCAGTCCCATGTAGTTTGCATAATTATGACCAACACCGGGTTTTTCACCATTCTCTTTTCAATTAAGTGCGTGGGTTCTTTTATGTGCTGAGGTGATTTATCTCAACACGGGACCTCTGGATTTACGTCCTATCTGAGGGATAATGGGATAACGGGATAATGAGGATAAAGTTCCTTACCCAAAGACATAACCGCCATGGCCCAGCGTGGATTCGAACCACTGACCTCTAGGTCGAGAAACCAAAGTCTTAACTACTGGGTTATGACGCCTCTCCAAGTTCCAAGTATATCGACATGGTTCTTGGTGGAAGTTAGCCCTATTAATTTCAGAGAGTTATAATAGAGTGAAACTGAGTTTTGTTCATTATCTGGAATATCAACCACACGCAAACTTCAAAGTCTTGTATGAAAGATAAAAAACTTACAAATAAATTTTAAATGAAACACATCAGTTAGTCATTATAAAAAACTGGAATACGTTTGTCAAATATCATTGATTTAGTATCACTCTTTCGAAAATACGGCAAACCATTGCATTCAACCCTCGTATGTCATACGTAAAGTTATTGTTTAAGATTGAGGAGGCTCAGAAAAAACTGCCAAACAAGAATATAGAATTTTGTCAAGTTATCCTGTCACTGGCAAGATATGAATGAATAAAATGAATACGTTTTTATAAAGCATCCTGTCAACCCTTAACATAGCTATGGGGGAAGTGGATAATGCAAAACCTGGTATTCCTGTAAATGTTTACTTTTTAAAGCATCAATTTAATCATCTTTCTGAAGTACAATTTTCAGATCTTCCATTTATCAGAGACGCTAATAGCGTGAAAGATAATGTAGCTTATTTTAAATTTGAACCAATGTTAATAAATGTCTCAATAATATAATATGCCAGTTTACTATTTTTTATTTCAAACAGGTGCGACAAAAATGTGCCGTCCAATCTGATGACTGGTCAGAAAGGAATATAAATCTAGGGAACTTCGAAGGCGAGTGTCTGTCCAAGATCGGATGGTGTCCCAATGGCCTGACCCTAGGGGTGTGGATCAAACAAAATACTGCCGCGAGTGACACCAACGTGGTCTTCCTAAGTAGTGGTGGACAGGGGGCTGCAGAATCCAACGGACTTCTTTTCTTTCAACAAAAAGAAACATTGGTACGATGATGTAGATTAGTTTTGTATCCCCATACTAGTTATGTATGAAGAACGTGAAAAGGTTTTATGACCAATCATATTTCGGGCAAAAATTATAAAAACGTGGACAAGCTCTTGTTGGAGGTCAGGGTGAGTTTGAGAAACTGAAGAAATGGGATCTTTCCGACCATTTTCGCATGTTTGTATCTGTGTGTCAGATAAATTTTCTCCTTCCTGGGCAAAAATAATGTGTTTTTTCCAGCGTGTCACGATGTTTTCACTAAGCCACTCCACTAATGATGTGTAGCTCAGTTACTGTTAATAAACCTAAACATTTCAGACCTTAATTTAATGACTGTTGATATTCACTCCGGCAGCGGTGACGCACATGGTAGGTTTTCCGACGTAGCATAACCCCACAGTGGGTTACACAAAAGAATGTTGTCACAGAGTCCCCCATCTAGTGTGAACTGTACATCAAATATTCCATTGCGGGTCCCACAATTGCGGGGAATGCAAGAAAAAAAAACACTTGCGTAGCTCGTATATAGTACTTTGTAACGATTCCAATTCGATTGGTCAGGTCCGTTTCCATGGTACAAAACAAGTTTTGACCGTGGGTGTATAGAATCGAATATTTTCGACATTCCATAACAAGCAGAGGGTTGAAACGAAATATTTGAGTGTGCACAGGCGTCGTTAACGCTGGAACGAAGTGATAATGGGGCTAAAGAACCCTCTCCCCCACCATGTAAGAAAGATTTGAGGTCTTTACGATTCGACGGTTATAAGTAAGCAAAACTACAAACTGTTTTGTGACTTTATTTATTATTTTTTTTTATTTTATTTATTTATTAAATTTATTTTATTTATTTATTTTTTTTTTTTTTTGGGGGGTGGGGCGTGTCCTTCTCCGTCAGTGCATTAAGATGATTCCAGGGCATCGATCCGTGTTTCGATTGTGGGGGGGGGGGGCCAAAAGTGAAAAAAAATGCCCGAAATTTTCGGCGCGCTCTGGCGCGCATCAATAATCGAGTAAAGCAAAAGTTTTGCGCAGGCAAAGCGCACTCGAAAAAATTGACAATTTTTGTATGTTTAACAGTATTTTATGCCGTGTTTAATGGTTTTATAGTGGTTTTCCAAAGCTTTTCAAACATATATTTGCAATCATATTATGAATTTCCTTTTTCAGTTGTCAAAATATTTGGGGGGGGGGTCAAATGCGATATGATTGGCCCCGCAAATATTTCATGGGCCCGAATCGCCCCGCCCCCCTATGAAAAACAGGATCGACGCCTCTGAAGATTCAGGTAGACGACGATGCGTCCAATTGAGTGGAAGAGTTGTAATTTTACGTTGAGAATGAAGATTTACCGTCAGCATGTATTTAATGTCTTTGGATAATTTAGATTTAATTATACTGCCGAAACGAAGTTTGAAAAGGGGTATTGGAATCAGCGTAGCGTCCGGGAGCGTCGGTCCAATTCTTGCGGATCAGCACTACTTCGCCTTTTGACCAATGCTAATTAAATTTGCCAAAACACATATTAGTCTTGCGGGTGAAGCTGTGCCAGACTCCATTTCCGAATGTGCCAGAAATTGCGTTAACATGTAACGGCATATTATGCAAAAAAAAGCGAGAGGTAAAAACCATACGGCTTCAAACAACTGTCCTTTTTTTGTTTTGACCAATGCTCATGAAATTTGCACACACATTGTCCTTGGAGCGAAAGATGTGGCAAGATACAATTTCGATATGTGTAGCAAAATTGTGTTGTCAATGGTAACGCATATTCATCAATGAAATCATTAAGAGGCCCTGAGGATGGAACTACTCCCAAGTTTTGACCAATTGCTCATGAAATTTGGCACACACATGTGTCTTGGGCGAAGATGAGCAAGACATATTTTCGAATTGTGTCGGAAAATTCGGCTTGCTATATAATGGCATACTATGGCAAAAACATCCGGGACGTGATGGCGGGGGTATTAATAACCTCAGTGATATTTGATAGTAAAGCATGTACTATACTGATGGTACCGGAGCAAGATTCATTTTGGTGGATTTGAAACTGGGTTGTAAAATTAATATTATTGTTTGTTGATGATAATGATAATAGTAGGGCCACACGCGCTGTTAACGAATGTATTTTTTTTTATGTTAATACATTGACACCATAAAATCTGTTCCAGTAATGGACAAAAAAACAAAATCAAAAAATTAGCCCAAAACAAATAAGTTTATCTGTTTCGCAGCTTGCAGATGTTGCTTTTCATATCTGCTCATTCAATAAATTCAATGGCTACCCGGGAAAAATTGTTCGTTGTCTCCAGCTAATAAAAAAAAAGACTAGCGCACTGCTTCGTATCCTAGCTTATTTACCCGCCGCCCGCCCCCCGACAAAAAAAATACGGTTTTTATTAAAAATGCAATAACATTGCCCCTCTTCTCCCTCATCATTCGGTGAACTTTTGAAAAATTGGCATACAATAAAATGTTTAAGATAAATAGTCCTTCGTTTGTTAGCTGAGAAAAACAGCTAAGAAAACTCCAAACAAAATAACAATCATTGGCACAAAAAAAAAACCGCATGGTCTGGCTGTGCATTGGCCCCCAAAGAGAATACTCTAATTTCAAAACTGCTGTATTGCTCTTGTATTTACTTTTAACACCAATAACTTGTGGGATTCAAACAAGATAAGAGCAATGCACTTCTTCTCACCCCAATCCACACCCACACCCTCACACACACAGACACACTACACAACACAACACACACACATCATGCACACACCCACACCACACACACACCCACACACGACACACAACACACACGCACCACACACACACAAACACACACACAGCACACATACACACATACACACCACACACACACACACCACATATCCAACAGCAAACACGCCACGCACATCACAAAGCAAGCACATCATTGCACGACACACAAACATTAATGTGCCCTTTTTTCTGTGTCAGAACAATTTGGAATGATTAACATCTCTGCATATATATTTTACCAATGAAAGGATGTATTTCGTAGTAAATGACTTAAAGATACATTTCATTTGTCAATTTAATGCTCTCACCAACATTCGCCTACCGGCCGTGTTGTATTATAGACCTTACCAAGTTAGCAGCAATTATCTTGTTAAGCAAGTAAAGAACAAGCTCACCCTAAATGTATACTATTCAGTAATTCCAGTTTTTTTCCTTAATTTTGTAAGTCTGTGCTCTGGAAGTTTAGGTGAATTTGCGAGAGAAACCTCGCAATCAAGTAGGTTTAGGCAAGTCACGGAACATTACACGTGATGAAGCAAATAGTGCGGTCAGTGCACAAGAATATAACGTTAGATTGATAAACCTAGACAAAATGAATGTAGTGTTTGTAGATAGAACTGAAGATTGTATTGAGGATTCGGAAAAGAAAATGACTTATCAAGAATTGTAAATGAACATTTAGTGTGTCAAGGCAGTAACTCAAAGTTTTAAGCGCAATTAATATGCAATATGAACGCTGAACTGTTTCTTCAAAGATAATTATATTTAACATACGTTTTACAAATAGCTTTGATACAAAATAACGTAAGCCGTAAATTTGACCGAATAAGGACTTGTAAACTTACTTTACGACTGATAAGGTAGCAAATCTTAAATTGGAAAGGCAATGCATGTTATAATCAAGAAAGTTTTCAAAAAGATACACAAATATATGATGTATTTTTCTTTTAACCGAAAATGATCTCTCGATGTCTCTCAGATTCTGTCCATGTCAACTTGAAAGGCGTTGCTTTTTTCTTTTTCTTTTCCTCAGCTCATTATAGTTCAGTGACTCTACGCACTATTGAACACAAAGTTAACACTGTTAATCCATACAGAATTAACTGTTAAGAAGATTAATTGAAACTATCAAAAAAGTTGAGCGATGATACAAATGATAGACTTTTAAAGCCAGAAAACATTTGTCTGTCAAATAGTGAACTTATAATTGCAAAAAACTAACCCGAAACTTCTAGACATCCCGAAAAAAGTTACGTTTCGCGAGCTTTGAAAACTTAGTGTAAGTACATTTGAAGATTCTCTGTTGGAAGACGATCTATAAAGACTATTGTCACAAATACTTCAACACAGACTTTGCGAAAAGAAATATATCAGTTGAAAAACGTCTGACTGTGCTGCACTCTAAACAATCTTTGTTTAAGACTGTTTACTTAATTATACCGCATACTTTAAAATAGATTTAATCACTTGGCTTTTAGATGCAAGAAAGACATTTCCCTAACAAAAAGGTCATTTTTCATTTTGAAAAAAGTTCGCGATTGCACTTCGCCTGGCAATATTCTTTATTTGAACATCTTTCCTACAATGTATTTATAAATACTGTTAAAACAGACATTTGAAAGAAATTGGGAGTCGCCATCAACAACTAAATTTCTCTTTTTAAGTAATCATTTTCTATCTATATCTGTCAGCAGCAAATTAAAGTATAAATACATATTTTTCCCCAAAGTTTCGTTTTATTTCTTAAGAAAAAGTTATCAGTGCACTTTATTCTAGACTCCTCTGTTTCAAGACATTCTCTACTCCATCAATATTCATAAAAACGCAGACGTAATAAGTAAAAACTCACGAGTCTGGATAAAAAAATTCTCATTCACATCACCAATTTAAAGTGTGTCTCAAAAAACCAGTGCGAGTGAAAACCACCTCTTGGCAAATTAGAAAATGGTACTCTCGTGACATATGTTAACATCATCGCAGGACATAGTCTTAGCCTTCAAAAAAACCGTTAGGTTGGTTCAATCGCGTCGTCTTAAAATCTTGGAGATATGTGTAATTTAAATAACGAAAGGGTAAAATTGCAATTGTGCCAGTTTTTTACTAAAATCCCTGTAAAAATGACAGCATTCCATCCTATTCTGTTGTTTACTTTATAATCTCGAGTCATTTTTACGGAAGCAGGGACTGATGCTATTATTGCTTATAAAAGTGCACATTGTGTGATTTACCTTACCGCTTTCGTGTTAAAACTAAACATATCTTAGGATTAAAACAAGCAAACTGAACAAAACAAATGGTCATTTGAAGCTAACAACTCTCCTCCTGAGCGGTGATTGTAAGCCATCAATATCAGCAGGTATTGTCTCATTGCGAAGAGGGACAGCTTTTCACTTGCAAGTTTTTGAGACATGCTGCAAATCATAATTAACAATTCACCCACATAGTTACAGGTGAAGGGACATTTGTGAAAATTAGTTCATTGACGCGTATGACCCCTGAACCATTCAAAGAATATGTCCAAAGTATAAGGGTTTGTGTCCTGCCTTTAGTTTACCCTTTAGTCCTTGTTTCATGTAGCAATTTCTTCTCGTTTTGTATTTTCCCCAATAGCGAACAGATAATCGGCACGACTAAGCCGCAAACATAAAGCCTTTTGCCATGTTTACGCACCATTCGAAATTAAAAATTGACCACATGAGGTGCAGCAAACGTAAACACCATTTTCCCATTTAATCAGACTTGTTGGCTCTGCTTCTCCCAGGAACACTGCGTTCCAAGTTTCGTTTGGTAGACTCGTGAGCACACCAACAGTCCCAAGTATACATATTGGCTGAACACGAAACATGGGCTGACTCAATCGTGATGGTAGATTGGGTGGAACGCTGCCATCAAGGAATCGGCAGTCTATGAAACAATATAGAAAGGAAATTCTAGAGACCTTGAATTATAGGAATGAAGGGCTTAAACATGAAAAAAATACTTCTAGGTCAACCGTAAACGTAACACAAACTGTTGATATTCACCCCGCAGCGTCGCGCAATGTACGGTATGACGCCACTATACCCCGAATCTGGGTCACCCTAGAATAAAATACCACAGGTCCCCGCTGTTTGGCTACTGCATACGCGTACGCAGGGGGGGGGTGTTGGGGGTGTTTGGGTGTTCAAACTAGCCCTTCTGCCGAAAGGGATGTGAAACACCCCCAAAACCCCCTTTTCACACCCGAAATCACCCCCCCTATTTTCAACAATATCACCCCTTTCATAAAAAAGGGGTGTATGAAAACTGCGGCAATATTATAGATTTTTTAGAGGATTTTTGGAAGAAATAATCCATAACCGCCCCCCCCCCGCCCCCGCTTGAGTCGAGTTTTCGAGGTTGACGTGACCGCGGATAAAAAATTATTTGGACCTAGATTTGGGGGAAATAAAAATCGTCCACTACCCTGCCGAC
>JZLH01S0325632.1:18689-47881 GCA_001188425.1 Eucidaris tribuloides | reverse complement strand
AATAAAATAGCTAGGAAATTGAAAAAAAAATGACTCGCTGATTATTGTTATGTTCCCCAGGTATGTGCTGGGTCATGAGGCCATGAAGAGGATGGGTCAGTCCACTGTCCTCATCTCTGGTATGCGTGGACTCGGTGTGGAGATTGCAAAGAATGTGGTCCTCGGTGGTGTCAAATCGGTTACCATCCACGACGAGGGGAATGTCACCATCACAGACCTTGCGTCACAGGTAATAAAAGAAACCAATCAACCATGAGAAATAGAATTTGAAAATTCATCTAGCCATCTACTGATAAGATGAATTTATATTTCTTGGCCAAATAGTGTAATGTAACTGAATCAGAGTTGGTGGAATAAAAAATGAATAAAACAAAGAAATTAGTTATGCAACAAAAATAGTAGTGAAGAAAAAAAACAGCAAATCAAAATTTGATTACTTTTTCTTTCAATATTTATGTTTAAGAATTAAGGTTTCAGCAGTTTAAATGATGGATTGATTCGAATCAAATTCTGTCAAATCAACCGCATTTAACACGTATGGGTACAGTGTTTGAGCTGTTTATTTAACAAATATTAATAAACAAAAATGTAGTTCAAATAAAGTATAAATCTGGATTTTTTTTTTAATTGACAGCCATGAACTATATGTAAGCCATATTTTTTTGATAATTGTATTAAATACATGGAGAATTTTCTTTGAACCTGCACAATAATTTGATTAATGAAGAGAATTGCATAAATATTGAAAGTTGTGAATTATACTTTAGCATACCTCCCTATCATCCAAAATTTAAATTATTTAAATTATTAATTTAAATGAAATTATATTTTCATTTCAAATTCAGTTCTTCTTCCAAGCAGCGGACGTTGGAAAGAATAGAGCAGAGGTTACTGAACCAAAACTAGCTGAACTCAACAACTATGTACCTGTCTCTGCCAGCAAGTCTCCGCTCAATGAAGAATTCATCAGCAAATTTCAGGTATTTTTATCTTGGACAATGTTCAGAAGAATTGGGACATGTATACTTGCATTAAACTTTAACCCTAAAAAGGCTGGGGGGGGGGATCCGCCTCCCCCAGACGTTTCGCGCAAAATGTCCGCGACGCGCGAAGCAGTTGCCACGGCGTTTTCATGACTTTATTCTCTCGAATGTCGCGCATCTTTGAGACCAAATTTGCGACGTCCGGGTACGCGGTTCCAAGTTACGTAACATTTTGTACTTGCATGTCACCCCCAAAATCACTCAAAAACGTGATTTTGTGTACATTTCCAATACAAATTGTGTTTTCAGCCCAAATTCATAAATGTATGAATATTTTTACTTCTATTGGTTGAAATTAATTAATTTTGTGCCGTTTATGACCGCAAAAGTGTCCCCGACAAATTTCATCAAAAAAAAATAGAAAACAAAAGGTTGAAAAAACAAAGAAACACATAAGAAATTTGAAAAAACAATAAAATACATAGGAAATCAATTTTGATTCCGGATTTTTTTCAAGTAAACTTGTTAAGAATGCTAAAAAGAGTGTCCAGACACAAAAATTGAGATTGATTTACTGACTCACTAAAGTTTTCACAACTGATAAGTCAGCTGGTGACTGTCAACAGGGGTTAACAGTGTTTTCAATACAGTAGTTATTAAAGATAAGTGACATGATTGGGAATACTTGAAAATGCCTCAAGAACCAAATCATTTAAAATATATACCAACTGTACAGCAGCTGCAGTAGATCTCCCAGGTGGAGGGATTTGTCTGTAATTTGTTTACTTGAGGAGAATCAAGCATGAACATACTCCTGTTGTAATTCTTTCGTGCCCCGATAAATATAACAAGCCATAGAGAGCTACACAACAGGTTTGGCTGCCCCGAGGTATATTGACAGTTATTTTAGAATGAGCCAACGTGTGACTACAAGATTTTCATAGCAGAATCCTTGTATAGTTTACTTGATTCTAGAATAGTTTCAGCTTAAGTTGAGGACTACCCCCGATCATGTTATTCACCTTTAATTGTTAGCAAAGCTTGAAACACACATGCAGGAAGAGTACCAACTGTAAGTCTGACATATCTAACAGTGTTTGAATAGACAAATAAAAATTTCATGTGTCGCCGATTTTTATTGGTACATATTTTACGAGTGACACCATAACTGTCAGAAGTGTTGTATCCCAAGGTGTTTATTTGTCTATTCAAAACTTCTGACAGTTATGGTGTCACTCGTAAAATATGTACCAATAAAAATCGGCACATGAATTTTTGTCAGCTGAGAAAATTTCTGCAAACACAGCAGTCTATGGAGAAAAACTGGAATGGTCACTCAATGATTTTCGCATTTTAACAGCACATAATAATTGTTTTGAACTGCTATTTTTAGGGTTTCATTTTTTAAACCTTATCAGAGACCTTGGGAAATTGTAAAGCTCAGAGATTTTTAAAACTGAAAACATTGGTATACCATACCTTTACCTTTCAGTGAACATCGAGCTAACACAATGAAGAGGAGAAATAAAGTAATGGAATAATTTAGTGAGAGTAAAAATTGTGAGACACGTGAAAGCATTAGTCTTAACCCTCCCAGTTAGGGCACAATTTTTCCAAATCTGCATACCGAGATAGAAACTCGGGAGCGACCAAATGTCTGAATTAATGTAATGATTGCATATTGTAGAAATTTATATGGTATCACAAGATAATGGGTTTGCTGAAAACGTATTACTGCATATAATATTAGCACCCTTGACTAAACAAAGTTTTTTAGATGTAAAACAATTCTCTAGTCCAATATGCAGTTTTGTATAGATTATAAAACATTTACAAATGATAAAGCTACTTTGAAAACTAAAATAGACATTTTAGCGGTTTCTTCAGTTTCTTTTCATATCAATGTCAGGTTTACTTGTAAAATAAAAAAGACATTTTGGACTATTTTTATGACGTCTTTATTTCATTTTAATCTGAATGACCAGGTGGTTGTCTTGACGTCAAGTAGTCTGGAGGCACAGCTTAAAATTGGAGAATTCTGTCACTCGCAAGGAATTCATCTCATCATAGCTGATACGAGAGGACTCTTCGGCCAGATATTTTGCGATTTCGGTGAAGATTTTTCAGTCGTTGATAACAATGGAGAGGAGCCGCAGTCCGTCATGGTGTCAGCCGTGACGATGGTATGTCTGATTTCAAGAATGGTTTATGTTGCAGTTCTCCACCCAAACCCCAACTTCACCTCACCTAAAAAAAGATTTACAAATGTCATCAATACCAACAGTTTATGTACTGATGCAGTACCATTAGGCTGATGAGGTTGTCATATATTACAGTGGACATCATTAATTTCCAGAGGTTGCAGTTTTTGCTTAACCCGTTGGAGACTAAGTACGAGTTAACTCGTGTTGGGGTATATGGAAAACGCGTGTTATAGGGAAATCAAATCGTCTCCAACGGGTTAAGACTTATCCAGCTGAAGAAAACACATGAAAATACCATGTTTAAAATTTAGGATTCCTGTTTCCTATAGTTTTGAAAGATAAATATGGAACCATTTGTATGCAAACTCATCTTGCTAAGAGGTAGATATATGAATCTTTATATTGTAAGTAATTTCAGTGTATTTCCTTATAGATTTTGTTCTTTTATTGGTGAGGGGGCAAAGCAAGAATTGTTAATGCTCCTTTTGGTGTCATCAGAAAAATAGTGCCCTTTGCACTTTGCAATGACATAGGAAAGAAGTTTCTTTTAGATGTGTGCATCTTTCCCTAAACTGGTCTCTCTCGATCAAAGTGACTGGTAAAGAAATAAGATGCTAAAGCAGTATTTGTTCCTCGCATGCAAGTTGTTCTTTTGGATGACACTTTGCAATGACATAGGAAACAAGTTTCTTTTAGATGTGTGCATCTTTTCCTAAACTGGTCTCTCTCGATCAAAGTGACTGGTAAAGAAATAAGATGCTAAAGCATTATTTGTTCCTCGCATGCAAGTTGTTCTTTTGGATGGACAGCTTGCCGTACAGGATTCAGACATCATTTATTTGATAATTTAAACTTTGATTTAGCCTAGTCATGATAAAGGAAATTAATTTCATGTAGTTGTGGTCCAAAGTTTTAAAATAGGTAATCTTGTACTGTCAGGGATATGACTGCAAAGTTTAACTCAATCAAACATAACTTTTGCTGCCTTTTAATTGGGTACTAAACAGGTAAACTAAAGCCCATGCAAGAAATTATTAAATGCATCTATAATAAGATGCATTTCTTTACTTGAGGGCAGCTGTAATCCTGGGTTATTGCATCATCTTTTGTTGTGCTGAGGAAGCCACCCAGCTGTGGCACATATCAATTTTTCGACACTGGACAGGTCTATATAACTGAAAATGTTGTAAATTTTGCAGGAGGAGGATGGAGTTGTGACTTGTCTTGATGAAAGTCGTCATGGATTTGAAACTGGAGACTATGTCACCTTCTCAGAAATACAGGTATGTTTGCAATATTCATTAGTCATGAAAGGTCACACTAAGAATGATTTTACATCATTTTATGAGGATTGAGATGATTTTGAGTCCAAAATTTTCTAAGAACCAAATGAATTGACTGGAGGGGAATGTCTTTAATTAGTTAAGTTGAAAAAAAGGGAGTACAGTATACGTGTGTCATCACTGAATGACAGTATGGCCAAAATAAAATTAATATAAACCGAACAGGGTATACAAATTAGCCTGTCACATGTTTTGATAGTGCTTGTCTAACATATGTTCTGATAGTGTTCTATGTTCTTGTCTAACATACAGGAAATATCTGGCTGTGAAATTTTGAATGCAGAAATCTTGACAGAACGACTTGATTTGAAAAACATTTTAGCTCATATTGCTTGCACTCCTGCTGTTTCCTTGTCATTGGTGATTTAGATTGTGTAATATGAAATTCTCAAATTATGAAATAGCCTTGGTTACTGATTCAGAAATGTGTTGTATATTACTAAAAGAGGTGACTTCACTCACTGCATTGACCATCAAAAATTAGAGAAGCATTCACTAGTATAATGTGGTAACAAATCTGTGTGGGGTGAAGTCATCATGCAGTAAGGAGAACATTGGTTTCACCTTTTCATTGTTTGATTCATAAGAGGATGCTATTCTAAGTCTCAAATTTGCACCTTCAACTAAAATACTTCATGATACATATGAGATGTACCAGAAGTACCAAAATTTGCTGTTAAAGTGTGTTAAAAATTTAAATAATGTAGATTTAAAGCGATCCCTGGTGTAAATTTTGTGGCAGAAATAAATACAATAAATTTATTATATTGTGCAGGGTATGACTGAATTGAATAACTGTGAACCGAGGAAGATCAAGGTCCTTGGTCCGTACACATTCAGCATCGGTGACACCAGCAACTTATCCCAGTACGTGAGAGGAGGTATCGTCACTCAGGTCAAGATGCCCGTCACAGTCTCGTTCGTAAGTATCCACCTGCCAGCTGTTGTTGAACAGTCCTGACAAAATTGTGCTAACATTAAATTCTTGCTGCTTACGATTTCATTGTTCTAA
Organism: Eucidaris tribuloides; assembly: GCA_001188425.1. Classification (NCBI taxonomy): domain Eukaryota; kingdom Metazoa; phylum Echinodermata; class Echinoidea; order Cidaroida; family Cidaridae; genus Eucidaris; species Eucidaris tribuloides. The sequence continues at coordinate 42,339 of JZLH01S0325632.1, read as the reverse complement.
TGGATCAAACCACCCAGCAACATGATTTTTTGAAGTCTGTGTATTTTATGATATAAGATCTATTTGAAAGAAAACATTTCATGGAACAGAAAGAATGCATGTTTAATGATTGTATAGAAATGTTTGAAAGGCCTATTTGGTATGAAAAATTGCGGTGAATGAGTATGTTTTTTTCTTTCAAATGATGAGAAAAACTGCCAAATGGAAAGAAAGATATGACATTCTTTATCTTGTATAGAAATGTTTGAAAGGCCTATTTGGTATGAAAAATTGCGGTGAATGAATATGTTTTTTTCTTTCAAATGATGAGAAAAACTGCCAAATGGAAAGAAAGATATGACATTCTTTATCTTGTATAGAAATGTTTGAAAGGCCTATTTGGTATGAAAAATTGCGGTGAATGAATATGTTTTTTTTCTTTCAAATGATGAGAAAATTGCCAAATGGAAAGAAAGATATGACATTCTTTATCTTGTAATGTGGAATAACACTATGAAGATATGAATAAAAGGTGTTTTCATATGGTGAAAAAATGTAAATTTCAAGTAAATCAAAGTACTAGGCATTTTGGAATAAAGACATTGATGTTGTATTACATTCCTGGAAAAGTAGCTAAAATGCTTGGCGCTACAACATCCAGGGAGCCAGATGATATTGAGAATATTTACTGTCCAAGTACTAATCTTAGTTTCCAAGACACAACTTTATTCATATAGACATACACACAATCAACAAAATGTACTTATTGACATATATAAATATATATAAGCATATGACAGGATGCAGTCAGTGCTAGAAAAATAATACACATACACAAGGAGAAAAAACTAAAATAAGTAAGAACCAAGCGGAGCAGAGGTGAGCAGAGGTGCTGTGGCGAGATTGGTAAGGCATGTATCTGATAATCTAGAGGTCTCAAGTTTGAGCCCAATGCCCGCTCAGCATTAAAGGCAAGGTTCACCCTGAAATCAAGTTGGTTTTAATGAAAGCAGAACAATAAGAGAAACATATTAATGAAAGTTTGGCGAAAATCCACCAAAGAATAACAGAGTTATGCAGTTTCAAAGTTTTCAATTTGTGACGTCACATGCGAGCAGCTCCGCCATATGGTCACAGTAATATAAATTCCATAAATTTACAATTTTTTTAATAGTTCATGATAATTGAATGGCGTTTTTTTCATAGTTGCATGTATGAAATAAATGTTTCTGATAATATATTGAATGCACAGGGTAAAATCATTTTCAAATTTCTGAGAAACACGACACTTTTATGGAATTTACATCACATGACATATGGAGAGCTGCTCGCATGTGACGTCACAAATTTAAACTTTGAAACTTCATAACTCTGTTATTCCTTGGTGGATTTTCGCCACAACACAAAAAACACCAGAAAAAAAAATCAAAAAAAAACCCAAAACAAAAACAAACAACCAGCAAACTTCATTAATATGTTCTCTCATTGTTCTGCTTTATAAAACACCAACTTAATTCAGGGTGAGACTTGCCTTTAATGTTCTTCAGCAAGACATTTTTAATCTGCTTTGCTGCTCTCTACCCAGGAGTATGAATGGGTACCTGGTAGGGTGAGAATGACTTGGTTTGTCTGGCTTGATGCACCTCCTTGGCAGCTCAACTAGGAATACTCCCTAGGGAGTGGAAATGGTGCACTTCTTTGTTCAGGTTAAAACGGTATCCCAGTGACTAGGGTAACAATATCCAAGCGCATAGAGACTGATCTCATCGGTATTATGCGCTATATAAGAATGGTATATTATTATTATTATTATTATTAACATGACTTGTTTGATTTTTCATCCGTACAGAAATCCCTGCCGCAAGCATTATCCGACCCGGAATTCATCATCACAGATTTTGCAAAGTTCGACCGGCCAGGGCAACTTCACATTGGCTGGCAAGCACTGCACCAGTTTCAGTCTCAGTATGGAACATTACCAAAACCTTGCAATGCTGTAAGTCCTTATCTGTAAACAAATCTTTCCTGCACTTTTCCTGTCTAATTAAAATGAACATCCTTTTGCATTGTGATGGTATAACTGTATCTAGTGTATAGTGTTTTTCTAATGGAGCTTTTATCAGTCGTGCCCTGAACTACTTCCATTTTATGAGAAGTTGATGAAATGAAAACTTAAGGGGACCTTCAACATTTTACTGTATGAAATGTATAATGATGTCTGCCTACAAATCATTTGTAAATCTCACTATGTAATTCAAAACAGTTCCCTCTGCAAAACTTTCATTCCTTAATTTTTACCTATACAGTCAACTCCGCATAAGTCGATCTTGACAGGACTGAGTAAAACGCATCGACTTAGGCGATATTCGAGTTATGCGTGAGTCGACAAAAAATTAACTTGTGTGTATGCTGACACACAGTCCGAAAGCTGCATGTATTAGTAGCCTATGAAATACTATTTCCATTGTCACAATACCACCATGCCCTTTCTAAGAAAACACACACTGCAATGTAGCACATATTGCAAAAAAATCTGCATGCATTGGTGGATTTAGAGTTCCACTAGAAAAAGGTATGCTGCAGTGTCCTGTAACAAGACATTTGAGATCCTTTGTACCAACCGAAACAGCAAAATCTGATAACAGGTGATAAACAAAGAGGGAGGGGGAGAGAGGGAGACTGCATGTCGCCACCTGTTACGGCTGGCAAGAATGCAGGAGTAGAGGCCCGAAGAATGTTGTGTAAACAAATCTTTTGACTTCAGAGGCGTTTGCTTTTTGTTTGACAGTGATTGATAATGCGCACTGGTGTCAAAATTGACTTGGGCAGTGTCAATTTAATGTTTTTCTTTGTTAATGTGTTGGGAATTTTGATCGACTTGGGCGATAATTCGACATGTAAAGATCGAGTTAGGCAGATAAATAATACACGTAAGCTTATGGAAATTAATCGGGACTTTTCATTTCCGTCGACTTAGAAGATTATTTGACTTGTGCAACGTTGACATATGTGGAGTTGACTGTCTTTGATCTTTGAAAAATAATGTTAAGTTAATGGTAACTTAGATATAATTAATGATGATAATTCCTTAGTAAGATAATATACGTATTTATCAACAGCTTGTGAAAACCCAATGAGTGAGTAGCAATTGAGAAACATCCACAACCCAAACTGATAACAAAAAATAGGTAATGAGTATGTGCTTCAGAAGATATTAGTCACCAAAGAATAATATGTGCAGAGAATAAATAACTGGTAATTATAGTACAATTTTACACTCATTCTTTATGTTTATATTTTTCTGTCCATGTCAGGATGATGCAGCTAATCTAATCAAACTAGCACAAGAAGTCAACAGCAAGGCTGCAGATACATCCAAGCTGGAGTCCATTGATGAAAAGCTGCTCACACAACTTGCATACAATGCGACTGGTGACCTTTGCCCTATGCAAGCCGTCATTGGAGGTATTACAGCACAAGAGGTCATGAAGGTGAGATGTTAATAAAGGCAGAATTAAGGATCATAAAAAAAATCAATATTCCTTCGAATCTGTGCTGGTTTTTGCAATTGGTGGATGGATCCTTTTTTGGATATCTTTAATAGATATTTAAAAGAAAAAGTAGAGGAAAATATTTTAAAACAAACTATTTGTATGGATGTTTTACTGTGACACTTGTTTTACAGTAATTAGAACGTACAAATTAATTTTTATAACCAAATATGTTTTACAACTGAAGGAATGGTTTCAATGTGATTGGGTAGATGGAATTTTTCCTGTCCAAAGATTGGAATTAGGAAAATATATGTTTCTGATTCGTAACTTCAGTTTGTGGTGTGGTGATCAGTTTCTTCCACAAATTGGTGTATATGGATTGATACTTTGTGATAAGACCTGGTAAATAACAAGTGCTTTTGTGTTTGTACATTTTTCTTCTGAAGGCATGTAGCGGTAAATTCAACCCCATCAAGCAGTGGTTATATTTTGACTCCCTGGAGTGTTTACCTGAAGAGGGGGCTCCATCGGAGGGAGATTGTCAACCGGTAAGTTCCTGCTAATTCAAGTAATTTGATATTTTCATATCTGATCGAGTAGGGATAAGACTACTGGCCAATTACAAAGATGAGTTACATGTCATATACTGAAACACAGTGGGATAGCATTAGTCATCAGCCACCACACCTAGTCATTTGGTCTGCAAAAAAAAAATAATAAATAACATTATTGCCTCATTGTACTTCTGTATATGGGCAATTCCATGAATTATTGGACAAATCACAAATTATATAAATTGCTCTATCTCTAATCATATTACATTTCTATGGTTTGAATGGGTGTGAATCGTGTAGAAACAATGGGGGACATCATTTCTACTCTAAATTTTACGTCTTCAACAGCATTCTCAAGGAGAGTCAGAACCATATATGAAATACCACATGTGGGACTAGTGTGAATAAATCTTAGTTTTATGAAAAATTTTCATTTATTCTGCAGTTTTTTCCATGCCAACCGCCTCTTATTGTTTTAAAAGTAATAAAGCCCCACATATGCATACTAAATCTGAAAAAGACATGAATAAATGCAAATTTGTGTGGATGGACAAAATGTAACGTAACTAACCGAAACGTAACTAACCATGTTTTTGATGTTGTAGTTAAAAATAAAAAGATTTGTATCAATAAGTTATATATCAAATGACTTATCAAGACACCAGAAATAGCATGAATACCACAGTTTGTTTCAGTTGAAAACAGGTTGACAAAACTTTGAGGACAAAAACTTGTCATATTTTTCCATGTCCTCTTTATGTAACGTAACTAACCACAATTAAAGTTCTCGTTATTACCCACTGAAACATGTCTCGTGATTTTGCTTGATGTTGTGAAGTAGGTGCCAGTCTAGAGAACTGACATTACCAAAACTGAAAAATAATATTAAAGCATATTCATGTAAGAGCCAAATGTTGAGTAAAGTTTGTCATAAAGTGTAACGTAACTAATCATGGAATCGCCCATATAGTGAAAAGCTTTTTTAGGACATATGTATTGGTATACCGGTAGTACCTGAGGTAATAGTTATTCACGAAGTGTTACTTCATATTTGCTGGTACTTTTAAAACCTTTTTTATCCACCGCATGATTGCGACTGATTTTTTTTTTTGGGGGGGGGGGATTTTATATTAGTGTCTTTTTAGCATGTGTAAATGCCATTAAATGTATGTTTACAAAAATATGGGGTATAGTCTGCTTGGTGATGAGCTAATATTTCAAGATTCTGTCTTTAAATTGGGTAAATTTGTTTTTATTTTGGAGACGTGTTGAACTACTACTGATTGTATGTCATGGGGAGATATATAATATACTAAAGTTTTGCTATACTATCTGTGTATAATCATTAGAGGTAGCTACATCCAGAATGTTAGAGATCAAATGTGTAATATGTGTATTTTAAAGACATAGGAAGAGAATGATCCAAATGGACTTGAACCTGTAACCTACTACTCTCAGAGCAGCTGCTCTACCACCAGGCTACGCTGGGTAACAGCTAGAGGTGGCGAAATTTGATCTAAACCTCATTCGATTATTGTGTAAAAAACATCGGTGATAACACAATATATCGCCCAAGTTGAAAAACAGAGTTGTGACGAATAAGCTTAATCTATTTTAGGCTTAAATTGACAGTGCGCTCTTTAAAGCTGTTATCAAAACGTGGTCAAAACAATCTTGCTTTCTGTAGACCCTCTTGTAACTAGATCTGGAGATTGGTGGTGCCGATTGTTTATAAATGGCATTTTTGGTTGGCAGTGTGTCGACAGATTTGTTGACAAAATACTAAATGCACTACTGCTCTTGCACTACCACAAGTTTGTTAGCTGAACAGGATGGAAGGCTCTCTTTTACTCCTACCTCCCTGTTTTTACCTCTCGTGTGCAGAGTATTCATAGCTATGGGGAATTCTTGGTCCCTCTCAATGCAGTGTATGCATTTACCCCATAAGGTTTTCATAATTTATATTTTGGACCATATCGTGCCTCTGGCGATATTTTGAAATAATCATGAGATCATTATCCTGTATTCAATATTTTTTCAACATCAACTTATTTTGATGTTGTAAAAACATCGCTCAGCACTAGTAACAGCAATGGCACAGTTATATCCTGTGTCAAGTATCCATGAATCAAACCCTTCTTCTGAACTCATTACCTGCACTTTGCCATAGTTAATGTTTTTGCAAATTTTGTATTCAGTTCCTCATTCAAATTTTTTGAAATTGTATTCACATTAAAGGAAAAGTGCTGAAGATTCCAATGGAATCATAAGTTCAGTGATCAATGCGATTGTTTTCTAGCTATGGTCGTCAAATGCGAACGATGTCATTTTAGCTATGCGCAGAATCAAGGCCCGCACCTCGCCAGCACGCTCTGCGTAGACAATGCACGTTGAGGACGCGTGCTGATATTACACTGTTCTCTATGAAAAAAACTGAACGCATAGCTGTAACATGCATTTGTGATTATTTTATGATTTTTGGTCCCAAAATTTCCTGTGTGTTTAATTTTGCATGGTTTTGGTTACCACGACATGCTTTTAGCGTATTGCACACAGTTCAACGCATGTGTTTTTTTTATTCGGTGCGCTTTTACTCAACTCTACGCAGGGTGGTGGTTTTAGGGCCCCTGGCGAGCTGCGGGTTCCCTACTATAATAAATCACAGAGTTGACTTTGTAACGTGATATCTTTTGTTTTTGTATGTGTCTGTTCCAGGTCAACTCTAGGTACGACAGCCAGATTGCTGTGTTGGGAAATGAATTTCAGAAGAAGATGGCTGCCCAGAAATATTTCATTGTAAGTTGTTGCTACTATAATGATTTATAGCCTTCAGTAAATTATGTTCTCACTGGAAGGGGGATGCACAATGAAGATAATGGGTAATTGAAGTCTACTGATGAATTGGATTATGATAGATACTAATGGAAAGCAGAGGATGTAATTTAAGTTGTTGGTGTTGAATAATAATTGTTTTGTGTGATGGAATATTACTGTACTGAGTGTTTTGACAGTGTATTGAAAGTGCACTAGACACACTAATGTAGGGTTATTTTGATTTAACTTGTCAATGAAACAACTTGTACTGTGGAGTTGTTTTCTTTACCCAGCCATCTGCGTGTTGAAACATACCATTTTGAAGCTTGATACTTGGAAGAAATTGACCAAGGAAGTGTTATGATTTTCTTAAAGTAACCATTCCACAAGTAATCTACTGTATTCCACAATCATGCAAATGTCCGTAGAACTGTTGTTTCCTTTGCACATTAAGAGTTATCCCAAAATTAAATGTCAGGTACGGCTGTATTGACACTTAAATACTTCAACAAAATCTTGAATGACTGGTTTGTATCTCTCTATGAGAAGATACCGCTTGATATTGTTGTTATTTCCCACGTTGTCTTTCTAGGTAGGAGCAGGTGCAATCGGTTGTGAACTTCTCAAGAACTTCGCCATGCTGGGGCTGGCATGTAGTCCTGAAGGCAAGCTCTATGTTACCGACATGGACATCATTGAAAAATCCAACCTCAACAGACAGTTCTTATTCAGGCCTCATGATGTACAGGTAAGTGTATGCACCAACGTGTGAGTGGCTGAGTGTGTGTTTAGGGATAAATTTTACCATTTCAGTAGCACACTCCGAATAACATGCGAAGTCTGTGGAGTTTGGTTGAATGTTATTCAGAGATTTAAATGATGCCCCCACAGCTCCCTGTCACATATGAAAATTGAGATAATTGAACAAAAGTGTCAAATTTTCAGGAAATATTTATCTTGATGCATTCCAGAAATGGGTCATCTGATCAATGACACTATTTGTCCGTACTAAATTAACAGTGCAGTTATTGCATCCATACTATGTTTAATACTAATGCAAAATTAAATTGGTGTGGTCAAGTATGTGAAAAGTTCATTCAGTATAACCTTATAAGACCGTGTTGAAAACTCACTTATTTATAATTCATACAGAAGTAAAGTTGTAGCAATGTAGTATTGTCATGATACACAAGATTTCTAGGAAAAAAAAACCAGGTAGAGTTCTGTATATTTGTATAGAGTTGCCAAGTTTCCCTGATTCTGCCCAAGATTCCCTGAAAACTATATTCCCACATCTTGACTGACAAATATAAATAAAACTAGACATTATTTCGTCAATAAGACAAATTGGTGATCTGCGTAGCCACTCCGATCAATAAATCTAGAGAGATAGTGACAATGTACATGACGTATCATTGTCTGTTCAAAACTTCCTTTTCACCCTAAAATTCTCTATCAAACAAGAATGTAAAATTTGATGTGCAGTACGCATTCGTCGTGACGCCCGCACGCATATGATTAACAGCAGTGATGAGCTTTGACCTGAAGTTACTGTGTACCAAGTTTGGTTATCTTACTCGACTCCAGTCATGCAGAGATGCCAACCGTTACGGATTCTCCGTATTTGTTCCGCTTTTATTGCCCTTGTTACGGCGTTACGGTAAATAACCAAAATGTTACGGAAAACCAAAAATCAAAAACGTGTGTGACTCTGGCAATGAGTGCATGATCTCAGCTCAATGCGTGCGCCATCAGCCGTTGAGCTTCTATAGATGAGCGCAAGACTACATTTGGATCACTGATTGAACATACCTGAACCCGCTGTGGCCGTGCAGTACTGTGGTACATGCAGTGCACTAGAGCTCAGCGCACGTGACGAATTCATGTGTGTTACATGTACTTACTGAAAGTGAAGTCGGACTGTGATTCGATATTCGACCTTTCGTATTTTTTTTTCACCATCATGGCTCCGAAATCTGGAGCTCAAGTTTGATCAAACAAACATTTAAAACATGTTTGCGAATTATAATGATGGTCATTTTTCGACCTGAGGCTGAGCAAGAAGGACAACTTAACCATTGCACGCGATGTACAGCACTCAGCAGACTTCTCAACGGGCGACGGGCCACGAGCCACGGGCGGCCACGGGGGAGTTCAGGCTGGACATTACCTTACGCAGCGATCATCAGAAGCTTCATTAAACATGAAGAAATGTGACTCCTTTCACTACTTGTGTGCAACAATGAAGTCATCTTTCAATAACAAGAACAAAGGCCTTCAAACTTTAAAGGTATGGTGCTAATGGCGATGATGTATTATGCTGTTGTTAAGCCCAAAAAGTCTTAGTCCCACATACAGTGATTGATGTTGGGTAATGAAAAATCTCAACATCGACTCAAACTCGAAGAGTCAACAATAGATCAGAGCATCTGACTTAATTGCTGAAATTTGCACAACAGTAAACTGACTAGTTGCTAGTCTCGTGGAAATGCGTGCGATGAACATTTGCAACATCAAATGTTGGGAGGTCTGTGTATGTTGGTTAAAATGTTGCTGCGCGGGCATGTGTTCCTGAGAGACCCACGTTTGTTCCTGACAAATGTGGTCAATATTCCTGACAATCATCCTTTGGGGTTGGCATCTCTGCTCATGAGATATGCATGAAATACGATTTTCTTTGTGACGTCAAAACAAAAATTCTGACGAAATCTATGGTGATCTGCAGTTACGCGGATCACCAATTAAAATGAAAGTTTTGTGATTATGTAAGTTACAGACATCTCCCGAAATGCTGATTAAAATGCCTTTGATTGCAATATATGAATGTTGGCAATTATGATTAGTATTATACTGGAATGTGATGGATTGACATTACTCTTATTATATCATAGTCAATTTCCTTCAATACAGCCTTTTACCCATATAGTTTTGTCTTTACTACATATACAACTACACGTAAATATATTTTCCCTATGAAAAATTGTAATCACTATCAAAATTTAGCTTTACATGGATTCCTAAATTCAACATGTCAGTTTATAAACAGAAATATGGGGCAATGTTTGCTTGAAATTACAATGTTATTATATCAAAAGTAAATATGAGTTGATTGTTTTGGTTTTTACAGACCCCCAAGTCTGACACGGCAGCCAAGGCTGCCAAGGTGATGAACCCTGAACTCAACATTATACCACATCAAAACAGAGTCGGACCAGACACAGAAGACATCTACAATGATGATTTCTTTGATTCGCTGAATGGTGTCGCCAATGCTCTAGATAATATAGATGCACGTAAGTGGATGATGCTTGTTACATGTTTTAGTTAATAAGATGTGCTCAGCAACGTTGGAGTTGAGTCTACAAATTTTGAGTCTGAGTCCGTAGTCAAATCAAACTTTCCCTTGATTTTACATTGGGACTCAACTTCAGGTCAGAGTCTACTATAAATTGGACTTGAGTCTGGACTCAACTACAACACTGGTGGTCAGTGGTGTAATTTGGCATCTGCCTGGGGAGGGGGTGGGGGGCACTAATGCTTCATAAAGCTCAGTGACATGATTGGGAGAAATAAAAAATGCCTTAACAACCAAACTGGTTGAAAGATATACTAAAATATACACCAGCTAGAGCAGCTCTCCTAGCTGGAAGGATTTGTTTTGAGTTGGTTAACTTCTGTAAAATCAAGTGTGAACAGGCTAGCAGTTTAATTCTCTCGAGGTTGTAGAGAATTAAACTCATAGAAAGCTACACAACACGTTTGTCTGTTACAAGGCATACTTACGGAAGTTATTTTAAAATGAGTCAACCTTTGACTGCAAAATTTTCACAGTAGAATCCTTGCATAGTTTACTTGATTTTAGAATAGTTTTTACCCCAAATTGAGGATTACCCCCAATCACCTGTAAGAGGCAAAGAGAAGGGGCAAAAGAGCCAAAGAGGACTTCAGCACTCATCCATAGATAGATTCACTTTCAAGGCATTAAATATGAGCCACCCTTGGGAAGGTAGATCAGTGATTCAAATAACTTTGGATCCCCTAAATCATGAGATGATTCTATTGAACCCATTGTGAACGTGTTCCCCAAATATAATCCCTCCTATAACCAAGAGTGACTCTCATAGTCCAGTGATTGGATGATCCTGTAGTGGAATAAAATGTATCATGTTTACAAATAAAGTTGTGTTGTATTGTTTATTCTGAACACACTGACAGAAATCACAGAACCTCCTTTATTGTTTCCATTATCACTAAAATGCTGGGAGACCTACTTTTTTTTTGAAATGTTTGTAGAACCCTGCATCATGTTATTATAATAATTGGTCCATATTTTGGCTGATATCGCTGATTTTGAATATTCAATATAATATAACCCCACCCAGGACCAAGAATGACTCTCATAATCCTGTGATTGAAATATTCTCAAGTAGAAATCAAATGCTCCATGGTGGGAAAAAAAAAGTTGCAGTGAATTGTTCATTCTGGGTGTGGCATTGTTTCCTTAAAAATTCTACTCACCCTTTAAATATGGATGGAACTTATGGATATAATCATACGATTGCCATCTTGTGAGATGTTCACTTCCTCAGATTGTCCATTTTCACCATTACATTGGAGCTGAGTTGTTTCAAGTCGATACCTGTTTGTAATCCAATGTCAGTGCATTAGATGACATTTCTATACCCAGCTTTGTTTGCCAATAATGTTGACTGTTTGTATACACGTAGGTATGTACATGGACAGACGCTGCGTCTACTACCGCAAGCCTCTCCTAGAATCGGGCACGCTTGGCACCAAGGGGAACGTCCAGGTGGTCCTACCGTTCCTCACCGAGTCCTACTCGTCGTCCCAGGACCCGCCAGAGAAGTCCATCCCCATCTGTACGCTGAAGAATTTCCCCAACGCCATCGAGCACACTATACAGTGGGCCAGAGATATGTTTGAAGGGCTCTTCAGGAATCCAGCAGAGAACGTGGCGCAATATGTAGCGTAAGTCTCTGTTCCCTCCGTCATTCCAACCCAACCCTCATTCCGGAAAGCTTATAACTAAAGACTGGAGTTTTCTGTTTTTACAAATGTCAAATTCCGGTTTTCTCCATTTTACAAATGTCAAATCCGTTTTTCTCTGTTTTACAAATGTCAATTCTGTTTTTCTCCGTGTTGTAATTTTTCAATTTTCCGACTTGAATATTTGTTGAAAAGAATCACAAATAACATCAAGCTTGCTAGGCCCATGAGGGTTTTGATTAGGGTTTGGGAAAATATTTACAGGTAACGCATGGTTTCTTTGGCATTATGAGGCATCTTTTTGGTAAATTAGTTTAGTTTTATTCAATAAATATTTATAAATTTTACTTTGGGAAGAATTTTTTGGCTTGATTTTTTTTCATTTTTGTTCAAAATGCTTTTTTCCGCGTTATACCTCAAATTTCGTGATTTCCGCACAAAATCCGCAACTCAAAAAACTTTGGTCTTAAGCTTTGATTTGGGGTTAGAATAAACCACTTGTAATACTCAGCTCAGGCAAACATTTATTTTGAACTTTGTTAATGGTATACATTAGAGTACATTGTCAGAATGTAGTGTTGTTTTTTTCATTCCCCTCCCTGACCTGATTGGACAAAATAGATGATGTCAAATAGATGTCTTTGGATTCTTCGTTTATAGAAAACTTTTCCATGATGTACTTTTGTGCATTTGCAAGAATAGCATAAACATTTATTGTGTTACATATTGTGTATACAATGCAAACTGATTTAATTTTCCCTGCCAAACATTTTACATATGTTTATTTATGTGACTGTATCAGTAATTGTGTTTATATTTTATCTATTGTAGGGATCCTAAATTTATGGAGAGAACACTGAAGTTACCAGGATATCAACCAGTAAGTACACTCCTTGCCTTCTTTTTTTTTAAAATCAGAAACGGTAATATGAAGCATTTCGAAGTGAAGTGTCAATTTACATATATTTCACAAAAGCCAGATATTTGCTGTCATGTCTAAGTCATAAAGTTGGAGGTGACATATATCGTCTGGAATGCTGTAACTTTATTTTAGATGCACAAACATGTTAATGGCTATAGGTGAAATGTGGCATTCAATTGCAGCTATTGGTCCAACAGCCTGTTGTTTGCATGGTAGGTAACAAGATGAAATATCAGCAAATTGGAGCTCCCACTACACTTCCAGAGCCATGTGGCACATTTTACAATGAGGATATACTTTATCCCTGCCTAATCAATCCTCACATTGGTAGCCACAGGCTGATTCCATAATGAAATGTGCCCTCACTGTGAATATAACTCTGTATGCACTAATTTTTCCTCTACCATGTAGGCCATGTTTAGATGTATAAAATGCACAGATCATTGAGAAACAGACTCACAGATGGGTATGCAGGATCAGATAATTACACAAGGAAGTTGAGAGTATAGATGCTGTATAACATAGCAAAATTGCTGAAATACACATTTTTCATGACTGTGGGATTATGTAAATGAAGTGTTTAAGTTCAGACCTGACCATAAGCCCCTAAGCCAGAGTATAGTGAGAAAAAAGTGAATATTTTGAGTATAATTCCATGATGCCTAGTTTCCATGAAACTGAAAATAAGGTAGCCAAAATCCTTCATTTTCGATGGTTATAGTGTACAAGTGCAGATATTCAATAACCACTCTATGAATACTTATTTTCCTCAACTAGATGAACCCCATTTTTCTCTCAACATTCATTATTGCTTTCTTTTTTCTTCCAGGTGGAAACTCTGGATGTTCTCAAGAGGGCCATCATGGACGACAGACCCAAGAGCTTTGAGGACTGTATAACATGGGCAAGAACCCACTTTGAGGGTCAATATACCAATCAAATCAAACAACTACTCTTCAACTTCCCTCCTGATCAGGTAAGTAGTGGTTTTAAATGACCATGTAATGGAGTATACTTAGATACGCAGATACAAATACATATAAGGCATGGGTTTGGATTTGAACAGATTTAAGCTTTCAAATGTGGCATGCTACAACATTGAAGACTGGCATATGAACAGTTATTGGAACTTCGCTGAGTTATTCATGGGTTATGTTGTTCGTCGTTGATCCATTGTGTTCTGTAGAGTTTGTGACTTCCTTTATGTGAAGTGTGAACAGGATTCTTCTTCTGATATGTAACCACTGACAAAACCCTGGATCAATCAGCCCATAATATTTGACCAACATACATTAGCAATCTACTAATGTGGTTTGTTGAGGTCTTCAATGTCTTGTTGGATCAAACAAGCCGAGATTCTCGACAGGGTAATAAACTGCAGCAATATAATCGATTGACAAGGAAATTAAATATATCCTTAATTACACAAAGATACGAGTCAGGTGTAAACGATGCATCTAAGTAATCAATGGAAATATGTATATTTAATATTGAGAATAATACTGTGATGGAGGAAATATTAGGCTGATGAGGGTGATGGATGAGGGATGAGGTATAAGATGATGCGATTGGTGATAGTATGATTGATGTATTGATGGTGATGATGATTATGATGATGATGATGAATGATTATGATGATGGCGAATGATGTTGATGATGGCGATGATGAGGAGAGGATGATAGATAACGAGGATGATGATGATGTCGATGATGCTATGTTAGTATTCTTATTTTGTTTTTTCCAGACAACTAGTTCCGGTGCACCATTCTGGTCTGGCCCCAAGAGATGCCCTCATCCACTCGAATTTGATGCCAACAATGTAAGTAATCAATAAACCTGCCTGCCTTTTTCATATCACAGTTGGGAGGGGGGGGGGGGATGGGGGTATGGGTGTACATCAATGGATTTCACCTTATGGGTATTGCTGGGCAACAGAATGTACTAGACTGCAGAGACATGTCTTAATTACACAGTTCTATTTAGAATTTTCCACATATAGTTGTTGTTATATGCACCACAAGTAAAGAAATTTTTGCTGACTTATGATTTTGATTAAATATTGTTTTTTTGCAGGATCTGCATCTAGGGTATGTCCTTGCTGCTGCTAACTTGCTGGCGGAAGTGTATGGTATTCCACAGACACGAGATGAGGAGTATGTCAAAACTGTTGTCGCCGGTGTAAAAATACCTGTCTTTACACCGAAGTCAGGTAAGTACCAACAGTTGCCTTATCTATGGTATAATCTGCTATATAACTGGTGAATTCCTGTTAGTACATACAATACTGAAGTACTTGTGTTCACTTGGACCTTTCCTGAGTAGGAGAAGTGATTTATTATGACCAAATAAATAGGAGTGATGATTTCATGTGATGTACCTTAGCATACATGTATTTTGGGAATGCTTGTAGTCTGTCATTGTGGAAGAAGGCTGTTTTAATATTGTGACGTGGTGTTATCACAATAGTGGATGCTCTTTTTTCAATCAGAAAATATAACGGCTATGACTACAATTAAACCAGTAGTACATCAAAGGGGCTAAGCCAGCTCTACCCCCCCCTTTCCCCTTTTTCGATCTTCTTGCAAAAATTGTATACAGACATTTTATATAGCTAGCAGCTCTTCAGTCTTTTTATTTTTTATGCCTCCGCAACGAAGTTGCCAGAGGCATCATGTTTTCGGGTTGTCCGTCCGTCCGGGCCGATAACTTGAGATAACTTGAGAACCCCCGATCGGATTTTGATGTAACTAGGACCAAGTATGTACTATGAGCCACCAATGAACTGATTAGATTTTGGAGCTGAAAGGTCAAAGGTCAAAGGTCACCAGGCCTTAAATATATCTGATTTGGGCTCGTTACCGCGATAACTTGAGAACGACTGGTCGGATTATCATGTAACTTGGGTGAAGTATGTATTATGAGGCACCAATGAACTGATTAGATTTTGGAGCTGAAAGGTCAAAGGTCACCGGGCCTAAAATATGTCTGATTTGGGCTCGTTACCGCGATAACTTGAGAACAGCCACTTGAATTTTCATGTAATGTGGGTGAAGTATGTATTATGAGGCACCAATGAACTGATTAAATTTAGTCAAAGGTCAAAGTCAAGACCGACCCTTAAAATTATGATTGGCTCGTTACCGCGATTACTTAAGAGGCTGGTTGATGTCATTAACTTGGGGGGAGGGGGGGGGTACGGGGAGGGGGGGGGGGGGGTGGGATCGAATAATTTATTCATTAGCACCAATGAATCGCTAATTTTGGAGCGAACAGAAAGTCACCGGCTCAAAATAGTCATTGGCCTCGTAACCAGGCTATAACTTGATAACACCACTGGATTTCTTGAACGTGGTGAAGTATTATAAGTACCAATAACTGATTAGATTGAGCCAAAGGCAAAGGTCACCGGCCTTAATAATTCTGTTGGTCCGTACCCATGATAACTGAAGAACTCAAGTCAGATTTTATTTACTTGGGTGAAGTAGATTATGAGCACCAATAAACTGATTAATTTTGAGTCCAAAAAGGTCAAAGTCATCGCCTTAAATATGTTCTATTCGCTCAATTAATTGTGATACACTTAGTATGACTTTTCCGTTTCGATTAACTTGAGAAAAGTGCTGTCGATATAATAGGCACCAATTTACTGATTAGATTTTGGAAGTTGAAAGGTCCGAAGTCAAGGTACGAGCCTCATGTCCAATGACTCATTGTCACGCAATAATTTAAGAACCTGCTTAAATGATTACTGTAACTTGGCAAGTCACAATTGCTTCATCTTATTCATACAATTTGGTCTGCTACCATCCGTAACTGAATCTTTCAAATACATAATGGATGGCATGCGGAACCTGCGGAGGCATACCCATCACGCGCGCAGTCAACTCTCAGTTAACGGTTGATCTGAATTCTTTTTTGGGAAACTGACTGCACGGGTAAAGTACGAATCTGAAACAAATCGTAAATCAAATTCGTACCCGCACGGTGAAAAATTATTGCTGGAATGTAGTTAATATCTTCCATGTCAGTGGATTCTCTCTATACATTTATATCTACACCACCGCATCCAGGAGTCAAGATCCATGACAACGAACAGAACACAGCCTCGCTGAAGCCAGGCTGATGATGCCCGTCTCAGGAACCTGTTGACACGAACCACCGTGGAGACCCAAGCCTGTCACCATCAGACACTGGATCTGAAAACGTATTACACATCATCACCAGCATCAGCATCCCCGATTCAGCATCAATGTCATCTGATCATAATCATCTCCATCATCATCATCATCATCATCACAATCATCATCATCACATGCCTTAAATTTTGATATTAGGGCAAGCCACGGTAAACTAATAGGACACAATTCGCTAATACAACACAAATGGAAAATTAAAAAAGGCACAGAAACTTCCAAGGCCAAGGACAAGCAATCAGCAATTACAAAAAAAAACAATTAGAGCCATCCAAGCCATGGCTTTTGATGATAATCCCGTTACATCATCATTACATATACAGTATCATCAATCATAGTATATTGCCTTCAAGTGAAAGGACTAGAAACGAAGTATTTAATGCAACTTCATGTACATGTAGCTTTTCAAAATATGAGCAAAAAATGGTGACTTCAAATCATTATCTTCCCTTATAATTACTCTCCCTTTGTAGACATACTCCAATTCCACATGACTCATCGTAGTCAAATCAAAATTAGAGCATAAAACATATGAAATTGCACCACAACAAAGCACAAGGGAGTGTTGACCTCTCATGGTTGAAAATTAACAACACTAACCTAAAGTAATTCCAGGTTTTATAATTTTTTTTAATTGAATCAAATATTGAGTACTTGCTTCATTCAGTAACCTCACAAACAGCTCAATAACTGCGTGACATAATTCATATGAACATGATTGAATAAGGACCGATTAACTTTTTTTTTATTGGAGGGGGAGCCATTCCTTTCCCGTCCCCCCCCCACCCCGATCCCCCCAAAAAAAAATATTTATATAAAATGTGTTAAATAAGAAAAAGTAAATAAAAATTCTAAGCGAATTGACCTTAACCCTAACATCGGCTTTTGGCTACTATATCTGGGGGGCGGGGGGGGGGGGAATTGATCCGCCCCACCCCCCCCCCCCCCCCGAATCATCGGCGTGCACACAACGTTAACCCATCCATAATCTAAAACAGTATAGTTAATATAACCGGAATAAATTTCATATAATTAATTAGCTAATTAGCAAAAATCATAATTAACTAAACACAATAAGCTCCACAAATCTAATTTGGTCGGACACTCTTTTTAGCGTCTACAATTTACCTGAAAAAATAAACCGAATCAAAAATGATTTCCTGTGTATTATGTTTCAAATATTCGTATGTATTTCTTGTTTTCCAACCTTTGTCTATGTTTTTCGATCTAAATTTGTTGGACACTTTTCGTCATAAACACAACAAAATAATAAATCAATCCAATAAAAATAAAAATAATCAAAACATTATAATTGGCTGAAAACACAATTTATTGAAATGTACACACAATTCACTTTGACCGATTTGGGACAATGCAATACATAAAGTTACTAACTCGGAACGTACCCGACGTCGCAAATTGCCCAAAAGATGCCACATTCGAGAAATAAACTCATGAAAAGCCGTGCAATGCTTACGCGTCGCACAGACATATGCCAACGTCAGGGGGGGGCGACTTTCCGCCCCCCCCACCCTTTTAGTAATGTATTGGCAATAACAGAAACCTCGTTATAACAAGGACCTAAAAACCATGACAATTAGCTTGTTATATCAGGTTCCTCACTATATCAAGGTCAAAAAGCAAAGAAATATAAAGTGTTGGGACCTGAAAAATCACCTTGTTATAAGAGGGTTTTGTTATATCCGACCTCTTTATAATGAGGTTCCACTGTATTTGTTAAATTTGTTATTTGCACTTTGCATAAAAAGCATCATTACAAGGTAACGAAATGTAAATTACATGAGGAAAAAAATACAAATTGCAATTGAAAAATGAATTTGGTGGTGGAACTTACAATAAGCATGATTAAAGCATTGGGTGAGATTGATCCCTAATTACTATGCAGTGTCAGAGAAAATATCTTGTGGGGTGCGTGTACAGATTGTTTGCGTATTTTCTTCTCGTAAAATGAGCACATTCTGACAAACGACCTCGCTGACAAGTGGATGTGGTCGATGTTCGCACTTGTGCTAGAATAAAACCTGGAGACTTTGCTGAGGCAGCATCTCCTTCTGTAGCTGTCTCTTCATACACTCCAGAACATTGGTGACATCAGAGTGCTATACTGAAAATATATCACACTCCTGTCTCATATAGTTAGTCACATGACTACATCTTGAACAATCAATGAATACTATTTATCACTCCCTTACATAATCACTAATATGTTCATTTCTACCAAAGTGATATGATCTTCTATTCCTCAGGTGTAATTGGAAGTCAGTGTTGCCAACGCTTATGTGATATATACATGACTTCCCCCTCCCAAAAATCAATTGACTTAATTTTCAAATATAATAAATAGTTGAATGAATGAATTAATTAATTGATAAGTAAATAAAAAAGTAAATAGATAGATAGATAGATAGATAGATAGATAGATAGATAGATAGATAGATAGATAAATAGATAGATTGATATATATAAAGCTGACTTGACACAAAAATAAGAGAATTGGGAACCAGTGACTTATATGTTTTACCCATGTCTTCTGGCAAACACAAACCTTATTCTGCCATAAAAGTGGAGAATCTGCAAAATTTGACTAGACGGGACCATCATTGATTCTCCTTGTAACTTACACCTAACAATTTGTGAGTTCTGTGAATTCCTGTTAGTAATACTAATACTGGAAGTACTTGTGTTCACTGGACCTTTCCTGGTGGAGAAGTGATTTATTATTACCAAATAAATAGGAGTTGATGATTTCATGTGATGTACCTTTACCATACATTTATTTTTGGAATGCTTGTTAGTCTGTCATATGTGGAAGAAGCGCTGTTTTAATATTGTGACGTCGCGTGTTTATCACTAGTGGATGCTCTTTTTTCATCAGAACAATTATAACGGCTATGACTACAATTCAACAGTAGTACATTCAAAGGGGCTAAGCGAGCTCTCCCCCCCCCTTTCTCCCCTTTTTCGATCTTCTTGCAAAAATTGTATACAGAATATTTTATATAGCTCAGAGCTCTTCAGTCTTTTTATTTTTATGCCTCCGCACCGAAGTTGCCAGAGGCCATCATGTTTTCGGGTTTGCCGTCAGTCCGGGCGATAACTTGAGATAACTTCGAAGGAACCCCCGGATCGGATTTTGATTGTAACTAGGACAAGTAATGTCACTATTGAGCCACCAATTGAACTGATTTAGATTTTTGGAGCTGAAGGTCAAAGGTCCAAAGCGTTCACCAGGCACTTAAATATATCTGATTTGGGTCGTTCCGCCAGATAATGAGAACGACTGGTCGGATTATCATGTTGTAACTTGGATGTGAAAGTATGTATTATGAGGCCACCAATGAACCTGATTAGATTTTGGAGCTGAAAGCGTCAAAGGTCACGGGCTAAAATATGTCTGATTGGTGTGGCGTTCGTTACCGCGTAACCTGGAGAACAGCCACTTGAATTTTCATGTACTTGGGTGAAGTATGTTTTATGAGGCACCAATGAACTGGTTAATTTTGGCAGTTCAAAGGTCAAAGGTCAAAGGTCACCGGACCTTAATATGTCTTGATTTGGGCTCGTTACCGCGATTCACTTGAGGTGGCTGTTGGATTGTCATGTAACTTTGGTGAGTATCCGATTATGAGCACCATATGAACTGCTTAGATTTTGGAGCTTGAAGAGGTTAAAGGGTACCGCGGCTCAAATATGTCTGATTTCGGGCTCGTTACCGCCCATATTGATAACAGCCAGCTGGATTTTTCTTGTACGTGGTGAAGTAATGTATTATAAGGCGTACCAATAGAACTGATTAGATTTTGTGAGCTCAAAGGTCAAGGTCACCGGGCGTTAAATATGTCTGATTTGGGCTCGTTACCATGATAACTTCGAGAAACGGCCAGTCAGATTTTTTATGATTACTTGGGTGGAAGTTATGTCTTATGAGGCACAAATAAACTGATTAGATTTTGGGAGCCTCAAGGTCAAGGTCATCGGGCTGTAAATATGTCTGCCATTCGGGCTTCTTATTGTGATAATTGATTATACTTTTCCGTTTCGAAGAACTTGGAGAGGTCGCTCTGATATAAGGCACCAATTTACTGATTAGATTTTGGAGTATGAAGAGGTCAGAGTCGTCAAGGTCACGAGGCTCACTGTCGAATTGAGTCATTTGCTCACGATAATTTACTAAGAATGCTTAATTGGTTTTACTGTGACTTCGGTCAAGGGGATCTACAATGAGGCTTATGCTTATTATTACAAGTTGGCTTGCTACCATTGGTAACTTGAAGCTTTTAAATTACATCAATTGGAATGGGATGCGATCGGCAGCATACATCGGA
Organism: Eucidaris tribuloides; assembly: GCA_001188425.1. Taxonomy (NCBI): domain Eukaryota; kingdom Metazoa; phylum Echinodermata; class Echinoidea; order Cidaroida; family Cidaridae; genus Eucidaris; species Eucidaris tribuloides. The sequence goes on along the minus strand of JZLH01S0325632.1, from coordinate 21,029 downwards.
CTGCGCGCAGTCGAACTGCTCTTAGTTTACGCGCTTGGATCTTTGATTTTTTTGAAATTCTTGATCTGCACGTGGGTAAAGTTACTGACATTCGTTGGGACAACCAAATGTAATGCAAATCTGTATCCACCGCACTGGTGAAAGATATATTCGTGAATGTAGTATACTTTGCGCATTGGTCAGTGTCATCTCTATACCATTTATAATCTATACACTACCACCTGCATACCAGGCAGTCAGATCGCAGTGACAGAAGCAGAAGCCACAGCCTCGGCTTGAGCCCAGGCGCTGATGAGGCCCGTTCAGAGGACCCTTGTTCGGACACGACACGCTCGGTGGAGGACCTCAAGACTGTCACATCAGACCACTGGAGCTTTGGAAAAGGTGGTTACACCATCATCACCAGCAATCAGCATCAGGATTTCCAGCATCATTTTCATCATGATCATTACTCATCTTCTCATCATCATCAATCTCATTTCTTCCATTCATCATCATCACAGGCCCTTAAATTTTGATATTTTAGTGGAAGCCACTGCTACTATAGGACCACAATTCCTATATCTACAACACCCAAATGGGGAAATTAAAAGGGCCACAGAAAATCTTTCCACGCCAAGGCCAAAGGGCATCAAGGCTAGTGTACTAGGGCATCCAAGCCATGGCTTTGATTGATTTAAGCCCTTGTTATCATCATCATTATCGATTATTATCATTATTATCATCATAGTTATGTATTTGCCTTATGAGTAGATAACTGGGGACTAGGAAAGCGAACAGTATTTTTAATGAACTTCATTACATGTAGCTTGTTCACAATATGAGCAAAAATGGTGACTCAAATCTTATGTTCCCTATTGATTTAATTTATGTACCTCTTCTGTAGTGATGATGACTCAATGTTCCCATGGACTCATCGCGTAGCAGCTCAGAATCCTTAGATTTCAGAAAACTATTGAAATTGCACCAGCGCAGACAAGCACAAGGTGATGTGTATGGACCTCTCTTGGTTTGTGATAAGTTTAACAACACTAACTAGTTAACTTTTCCAGCGGTTTTATGAGTTTTTTTTATCATTTGGAAATCATAATATTGATTACTTGCTTGCATTCAGTAACCCTTCCACAAACAGCTCATAACTCTTGTGAATAATTCTTTATGAACATTCATATTGAAGTCAGGACCCATTACTTTTTTTTTTGGAGTGGGGGGGAGCATTCCTTTGTCCCTCCCCCCCCCCAAAAAAACTATTTATATTAAATATTGTGTTAATAGAAAGTAATAATGTTTCTATGCGATTTTGATCTTAACCTAATCAGGCTGGAGCTTTTTTTGGCTATGCTCATATCTGGGGGGGGGGGGGGGGGGGGGGGGGCTGATTCCTGCCCACCCCCCCCCGCCCCCGAGATCTCGGCCGATTGCGCACGACCGTTCCACTCATCATAATCTCAGCGACGTTATAGTTAATTAACGGGAATTAATTTCATATTAATTAATTTATGCCTAATTTATTGCATAAATCATGAATTAAGCTGTAAATCCACTTAATTAAAGCTCCAAAAATGCTAATTTTGGGGTACTGGACACTCTTTTTAGCGTTGCTTAGGCAAGCTTTACTTGAAGAAAATAACCGGAATCAAATTGGATTCTCGTGTGTATTTTATTGTTTTTTTCAAATTTCGTATATGTTCATTTCTTTGTTTTTTCAACCTTTTGTTTTTATTGTTTTTCGATTTAATTTCGTTGGGGCCCTTTTGCGATCATTAACAGCCAAAAAATTAAACTTAAATTCAATCAATAAAATAAAATAATCACTACCATTTAATGAATTTTGCGCTGAAAACACAAATTTGCTATTGAAATATGTACACAAATCACGTTCATTGAGCGTTTTTGGGGGTGGACATGCAAGCTACAAATGTTACGTAACTTCGCGAACCGTTGTACCCGGACGTCGCCAATTGGTCTCAAAAGAATGCGCGACATTCGACGAGAATAAAGTCATTGCAAACGCGTGGCAACTTGCTTCGGCGCGTCGCAGACAATTGCCGCGAAACGGTCTATGGGGGGGCGAACCTTCCGCCCCCCCCCCCAGCCTTTTACGGGCTTTAATGGTATTGGGCATATATACGCAGATACAAATACATATAAGGCATGGGTTTGGATTTGAACAGATTTAAGCTTTCAGCTACTAAATGACAACATTGAAGACTGGCATATGAACAGTTATTGGAACTTCACTGAGTTATTCTCGGGTTATGTTGTTCGTCGTTGATCCATTGTGTTCTGTAGAGTTTGTGACTTCCTTTATGTGAAGTGTGAACAGGATTCTTCTGATAT
>JZLH01S0325572.1:1167-12565 GCA_001188425.1 Eucidaris tribuloides | reverse complement strand
GCAGTACATGCTGGACACGGAAAATAAAAATGCGGGGATTTTACTAGTTCCAGCTGCTTCCCATACAATGTTATTTTGCTCATTGTATGCAAAGTTAATGTTTTGATTGACTAAAAATCAGAGTTTATTGCGACATGCATCATACACATGTGTAAGTATAATATTTCAGGGAAACTAGGACTAAGGTCTTTAAAATATTGTGAGTGACCTAAGGCTGTGTAGTTATTAGTATACACGTACAGTTTAGACAGGTAAAATTGTTTGCATTTCTTTTGCCGATAGTTTAACACTACAATAGGCAGAAGTTCCAAAATCCAAGTATGATTGCCAACTAAGATAATTTACTATTTTTTACATCTAAAACTCACATGGAATGTAACATATGAAGAGCAAATAAGGGGATGCCCATTAATTCAAGATAAATTTACACAAACCTTGCCAACATCTGGTCTCAAAATATAGATTTATATTCTTTACCCTATCCCAAATATGCACACACCGTGACACGATTGTATGCCAAATACAACTGCAATTTACATATAAAAGAAGTTCACCCCAAAAACTTTCATTGAATTTATGCTGGCATGATTCAAATCACAAGCCCTGTTTTGGAAACATTCAATCCTTCCATCTCCCATTTCTATACAAAACAATGATGAAACTTGTAATACCATACAATCTTAAAATACAATACAATACAAATACATAAAGTAAAGTATGAGACATAAAACAGGTAATGAAAAGTAGAAAACACAATAGAGTTTAATAGAAGAATAGAACGCTGCAGAGATAGCCATTTACAGTACAGTGCTCTTTTCCTCTTCCATATAATGGTCCACAATGCAATGGGCAAAATTAAAAAAATTTAAAACAGAGAGTTGTAAGTTACAAAACACACGTTATCACTCACAATAAACCAAAACATACTTATCTTTTTTTTTAAGTATAAGACTTTTTGTAAAAATACAACAGTACCAACTGAAAAAATAAGTACATAATATTATTCTAGAAATCTGTGCCAAAGAAAAGTAGTTGATAAGATGTTTTGTTATAACAACAATTTCCTACTTTACTGTGTTATGCTGCGCCTGTTTGCGGACAACTGTTCGATCGTGTAATTTTTCCAGAGTTTGGCATAGTCCAACTCAATATTGGATTTGGCGTAAATATCCTTGAGAATCAGAATTTAATTCTCTTGTGATCAGAGATTGGTCCAGTGATTTTAAATTGTTACCAAGACGTTGTCTATATCTGGAGGGAAAAAAAGTGAGATGAAAAACGAATTTGTGAAATTCATGTAATGAATTGTTCACAGTAATTGTACTGTACATCTGTAACAAGTATATGAATATGATTGATACACTTACAGATTTGTTTTTATTTATTATTCATTATTTATTTACCTACTTGTATTTATTTAATTTTTTATTTATTATTTATTATTATATTTTATTTATTTTAGTATTTATATTTTTTATTGACGTGGGGGGGGGTAGGAAACTTGGAATCAGTGAAAATTCAGATTTTCAGACCTACATTGTCAAATGACATGAATATTTATCTGCCAAAATTTATTTCAAAAGTTATGTCAATGTACAGTTTCTATCAGCTTTTTTATGAACAAGCACAAATTTTCACTCACTTGATCAATATATATTTCATGGTAAGTTTTGCATTTGCAATTGTAGGCGAATTTCCAATTTTCATGAGATATCAAAATAGGTAATGGTTTATTATACACCAGAATAACATCAGAAAGGATATATATAGTTGCAATAATTACATTTGATGCTAAATAATGTAATCAAATAAAAGATGTCATCAAATGTCGGGTCATTTTATCAATTTAATTAAATCATTTGGTTTTATTCATCAGAAATTCAGACACTGATTTTGATATAAAAACAGAGAAGGAAAAAAATCATTGATTTAAATTGCCCACTATGCAGGGATAAATGTACTAAAAAGTCTAGATTCTGGACTGATACTTAACCACAGTCTGGACTCTGCAATAAGCCAATAGGGCAGCCCAAGACTTTGCAAAACCAGAAGGGCTTCCCATGGTTTAAGTGAGGCTCAAACAAAATTGGGGAATGTGATGAAGAAAGAATGAATGAAAAGCAAAAGCAATAACTGAGTCTAAACTTCATGCACAGTATGAAATTATTTAGAACAGTACCTCATTTGTATTCCATTGTCACATCTGCTTCAAATTAAGTGTAAGCCTCAGTGATAGAATTGAAAAATACATCCACCCAAATTCTTGTCAGATATAAAAATCAGACTTGAATGTTGAAACAAAGACAATGTACAATGTATGTGAATTACTGTTATCAGTCTAACCCACACTACCAATACCAGTGACAGGAGTATGCTTCAATAGTCCCGACTTCTGACCCATGCAGTGCTCAACTGGTGATGTAGGGCTGTAGGGTGCAGGGATGTAGTCGAGGCCGGCCGTTCCGAGTCACGAGGCCGCTGGAAAAATATTGTTCCCATAGACTTTGTACACGTGACTCGGTCCGAGGCCAAGGCCAAGGCCGGCAAAATCCAGCCTCGAGGCCGGCCTCGACTACATCCCTGGTAGGGTGTAGGCCCTACATATAAATTATGCTGCGTGAATATCGCAAAGATTTATTGTTTGTAACTGTTGTTATGACATGTATTTCAGTACTTCACTTTATATACAGGGTTCCTTCTGGGGCTTCATAAAAACAACCAATATGGTTTCCAGCTTTCTACTGTATTGCCATGGTTACCAGACACAATCTCCTCTGAAAAGGGCTAATTTTACTGAGAGTTATTTAAACCAGGGGGAGCTACGAAATAAACTCACTCAACAGCACACAATAAAACCAGCCCTCAACTGGCTGATATTTGCTATGATACAACCCAACTTTAATAAGATAAATGGCTAATCTAATTGATGTGTCTCTAATCTTAGGAGCATAATCAAGTTATTCCATCCTGTCTTCAAAGTGTCCAATAACCACTTCTTTCCCTCCTAATTGACAGTATAATGGTTGTGTTGACAAGAGTCATAAACAGTTCGGGCTAAGAGTTCAACCTGCTCAACTTTCTTCTGCCAATGATCTGTGAACCACACTGCATACAGTGAATATCTCCATGTTCAAAAGAACACTGAAAAAGTAACTCAACCCCTAGCCAAAACTATGTAAATCTAAATTGCCCAAAGCAGGAGTTGTGATGAAATTTTATCCATGGTATGAGAATAGCACCAGATAAAAACATACAAATATTATTTGAACTCTTTGCTACAGAAAAGAGAGTTATGTAAATATAAGATACTTTGTCACTATAATAAACAGAAACCTTTCATTTAAAAACAACCCAGTATTATCTAAGACTTGATAGTTCAACAGAACAGTTATCTTTTAATCTTTTAGTTCATATAATTACACAAAATATAATTTGTTGCCTAACCAATTCAAGATACTCAAAAAAATAATCCTTTGGCCACTTGAGGTATTTGCAGAGATTTTACATTTTCAGACCTTACACTTTCCTTCCCTTAGTCCCATCCACACAGTAGCACTGTTAGAGGTTTGGCTCTGTGTTCTTTTACATCCTGTGAGCCCAACCTGCTGTTAGCACTAATTACTCATGCTCCCAATAACTTCCGTCGCCCTGGTTTGGTGAGCGACAGGAGATCCCCGTGTTCCGTACAGTTCCCTGTAACAAGAACTCTGATCTGCTTCACTTAAATTTTAGTCTACATGTAGGTTCATAGACTTCCCTTTTTGTTTACCTGAAGGGAATTTGTGCTATATTGAAATATGGAAAGTTTAACTGACCGTGAAGACCCAAAACTGTTTTGGTTTTCCGCTGCCTGTGTTGTGTCATTTTGCCGTAGAAACCTGTAAATTCCATTCTACTCGCAAGGAGATGTTGGTCTGATGACAAAATTTAAATAATTCCATTGTTATCCAAACATTTGTCCATAAATGGTTGTGAAGCAAAAATTGAATTTGTGACCCGATACCACAATACCATGGAATAGTTGCATAACTTACAGGTAAGGAAGGGTCAAATATCATAACTATGATATAAAGTATGAAAGTGATGTGTCCTAAAAAATAAAGAGTTTTATGATCTTCACATGAGCAACTTTATCAGGGTATTGTGGTGACATGTCACGTTTTACACTGGAAACTAGCATGTCAGCAGAATCTATTCTCAACATTTTTTGAGCAAAAGCATTTTAGGTTATCAGAAAATCGCCTGGTTTTCATGGTAGGTCAACTAGTTTTAAAAACTTACCTGAAATGATACAAGCTCTGTAATCCAAATCCCTCCCCCAACTCCCAATCCCTATATCACAGCAAAGAATACTGTATTAAGTACAGTCATCATGTTTACGTTTCTAGGCTCACAACTAGCCCTGAGTTTATGGGCCATTTTGGGATTACGGTTAAAAACAGATCAGTTTAGAAATATAGATTACACTTCTTTTTCACCAAGCAGGTAAAGAAATGAACATCGAAAAATGCAAGGTAAATGCACAGTTCATGATAGACCTACCAGTACATACCATTAAAAATCTTTGTACAGAGTAGGAACTAGCAGAATAAATTGAAATACAAAAGAAATACCAGCAATAATTACATAAAAAATATGTATTTCAGCTGGTGAAATGCAGTGATGCCTGGCTTGGTATAATTTTTGTTTACACTGGTGGGGGACACTAGAACTAAGAGGTTTGTTTACATGTGGCAGAGAGTGGATATTTATTTTGCATCCAAAATTATAACAAAGTCCTTGTTTACTTGTAAAATGTTATATACTGTATACAAGTGTAGTATATATGTACATCCTGAAAAAAGAATGGACTGGATAAGTAATTCAGCGGATGTATGAATTACCACAACTGTCCACGAGCCAATGTCAGGCCAATAAATATCTTAGTTGACTACATGTACCTGTCACTTTTATGATCTGTGTTGCATTACAGCTGTCACAACGGATAAACACATCAGGCTGGTTGATGTATTCATTTTCCTTCTGAGAAACAAAATATCAGTCTGTGACAAATATGTAACAAATACATAATCATCTCAACTTGTAAGTCTCACACAGATACTGTAAATTTACACAAACATTCTGCATCCATAGACATATCAAATACACAAAATTTATATTAACATCAAAACACCCTGCTTCATTTCTCATGAATACAGTGAATAATGTTTTGGGTATAGCATCACTATTTACAATGCATTTTGGATATGATTGCTGTACAAATTTTTAATATTCTTTTTAATATTTGTTTTACTCATGATTAAAAAAATTTGAAAATCTACAAGTATTGAATATCCAGTTGTGTTGTGCTTATTTCCCCTATTGACTGCTATTTTAAAATTTAGAGTTGGCCTGATGCTTACATGCATACATATGTTAGATATATGGGCATTTCCATGGTAATTCACGTTACATTTTCAATTAAAGATTGTGTCATTGATTTGCACGTCAAAAAACATCTAAATGAATGAAACCAACTGAAATCATTTCCAATGTGAAGATTAATATAAATAAACACCTCTCATAGAGACTTGGGGTAAAATATTGAGTTTTGGTGAAAATCTGGACAGTTAAACTTCATCCTTTTCCAAATGACTCGACGTCTTTTACAAAAAAATCTGTGACGTCGACGTGCACAGGCCGTTCCAAAATTGTCCGATCAGCCGTTAGCCGAAGGACGCGCGGACTTTAGCGGTTTAACCAATCAGTGCGCTCCGCTGGTCTTGCGACGGTACACATAACCGCGATTCGCAATTTGAGCAAAATTTAAACTCACGGAAAGAACAACATTCTGGTAACATGTCATTATTAGTTTTTCTCATACAGCAACAAATCCATGACGTATGGATCTCAAACTTTCAACACACCATTTGTAATTACTAAACTACCGTTTGGTATTGATAATGAAGAGAAATAATGGACTTGCACATCCCTGACACAATCTTTAAGATTTAGGTTGTAGAGACCTATATTTTCAAAACATGGATAGAGTAGTTCTAACTTTTGTTTAAATTAGCAAGGTGTCTCCCCATAGTCCCTAATAACAACAGCAAGTGAGAAGACTCTTTGTGTACTATGAGAAATAACAGGTCAAATGTCAGTAACTCACGTTACGCAATTTGGACATGCTTAAATTCAGGATGTACTGAATTTCAAAAGTCTCGTTATACAAAAGACATTGAAACATTAATGACATCTCTTTTATAAACATTGAATATCAACGCACATTCCTGACTATGGTACAAGTTGAGGTTGTTTTAGATACATGTATTCTAGAAATTTTCATTTGAGTCAGTATAAACTCACGTTACGGTATTAACTCACGTTGCAGTTTGTCTGATGACTTATTTCTGAAAATATCTTCAAGTTACATGTACAATGTAATAGACTTACATGTATGTTAGAAAAACAATACAGTTATCAGTGTAATTTAAGATACTTTACACTGTTTCATGGTAAAAACTGCTGAAAAAATGATAATTTTGCTGATTTTTCCATAAAACTGAAATTTAGTCATGTACTGTAGTCCCACGTATAGCATTCTGTGTATACATGTAGTTGCCAATTCTCCAAGAAGGGGCATTCAGGAACCAAAATCTGGGGCAGACATGATGACCCCCATCAATTCTTCAATTTTCCTCATATGGTTCAGATTTGAAATTAGCCCCCCCCCCCCCATAAAACAATTATTTTCTGCCCTGCTTGCAAATACCCAGGAGCAGCGTAATTTTCCAAGTTTTGTACTTTCAAGCACATTATGAAGCTCAAAATGTATCTAAGTTTGACAATATTCTAAAGTGAACATCCACAATGTACTCTACCACCCAATATTGGAGACTACTGTTTGTATTGTTTGTGTAGTGTGTATCACTTTTGTAACCAAGTACTTGTCTCATTGTCAGATCAGGAAGTGAAAATGTTTTTTTAAAAATGGACTTAGGCCTACACTGCATCAATATAAAGTTTTACCGCGGAGGTACAGTAGGACTCTTCGGTACAGTACTTTTAAAAGTTTCTTTAACATTACAAAGAAAAAAAATGTTCTTAAATTATGTTAGTATTATGTGTACTTTCACGGATAGCACTTTACATTTGTTTGAAACTCAATTCTCCATTTTCCCTATGAGTCAGTGAAGAGCAAAACTCCACTGTTAGTTCCTGTTATAAATCTGTACACAATGTAGCCTCTCACGTGGGATTCAAAGGTTCCAGTCTGAATTTTGTGAATGGCAATCTGACCACCAGCCTGTATTATACAAATTGTTCCATTTCTCAAACAAACCACACCCACAAACAACAAAACCTCATGGCATGCATGGTTGAGTAAGGGTTCTGTGTGGGAATTTAGGGAGCTGAAGTACTGGTAACAATGGTTGAGATCAGAATGTAGAGAAATATGAGACATGGTCACACATGTGCAACCTGGCACACAATTCAACATTGCATATTTTAAAAGGAAACTACTGTTTGAACATTACATTTTCAGAAAATCTGTTCACAGAAGGTTTGAAAGTAACTGATATTAAAATTATGTTGTTCTCTGCAAGTACTCAACCAGCACTGTGTATTCTCTTTAAATTTAAGGATTCTGCTGTGAAAATTTTGTGGTCAAATATGAAGTCTGTTTAAAATAATTACCATCAGTATTCACTGTGATATGTTGGACAGCTTTGTAGAAGTTCAATTTCTATCAGGGTCATACATAGGCCTTACTTTAATTCATGACTGGAATATTCATGCCTGTTTCAATAGTAAATTTCTCCTTAAACAAACAAATTCAAGACAAATCCTTTCAGTCAACAACTCATTTGGTTCTCCAGGCATTTTTAAGTGCTCCCAAACATGTCATTGCCTTTAACATAACAAAGCTGCATAGCTAATGTGTTCCCTTCACCACCCTTCAATGTGATTTGTTACCTCAGGTGGTGACCTTTGACCTAGACATGTGGCTTTGAACCCGAAACATATTGTACCTGCAGTTTTAATGCAATTGGAGTTCACTTATTCAAGGGAATTCCTGTGAATATTTTTTTGGCACAAGTTGACCTCAGACATATTTTGACCTGCTTTCTGCATACTACTGCAAATCTATGTATTCAAGAAAACTGGGTCAAAAAGTTTCATATTGTGTATACTGGGAAAAAGTATATCAGCCACACTCTTATTTAGAGTCAGGCTATGACATTAATATGCATTAATCCGTTGGAGACAATTTGATTTCCCTTTAACACGCGTTTTCCATAGACAACAACAGGAGTCAACTCTTACTTAGTCTCTAAAGGGTTAATGATTCAATGTTCACCCTCAGACTTTGAATGAGTCTATCACAAGGGTTATAATGTTACAGTGAAACATAACCTGCTACACTACATTTAATGAGTACTTGTGTACAGTGTGGACTACTCTAACCTTGAAACCTAATCCTTATGATACCATTTAATTTTATTTTCCCCACTCAATTCTACATGTAGCACAACACTTCATAATTGCTGTAGAACTTTGATTTTCATTTATTTTATTTTTTAATTCTACCCAGACTTGCATTTTTTTTTTCACATTATATAAGGTCAATATGAAAAAAAAATCTCTTGTGAAGACCATACAGTATGTATATCCTTAAAATGTTTAAATCAATATTACTCTTTCTATGCTTGGGGGAGATTTCTTGCTCTTAATACACTATGTAAATAGCACGACTGGCAGGCAAGATGGTTCTAATTTCCCATCCACTATACACCTACATATCACACGTTCTGAGAAGCCTTATTCATCAGCTATAAAATGAACTGTGTCACGCGAGTCACGCATTTTGTGCCACGCGGAAGTCAATTTTCTTTGGCCATTGTCCAGCAATCAATGGAATATTTGGCACATATCTAGACTAAACGCATTGGAAATAAGACTAAGGGAACGATCACGTTTCTAGTTCAGGCAAAAATAACTTAAATCACACTTGAGTTTCATAGGAACAAATCAATTTGTAATAAAGTACTTGTCAAAATCCGTCTTTTTATTCAACTGTCACGCGAGTTCACCGTCAAAGATAATTGCGTGCAATAAATAAAAAGTATTGATTATTAGAACAAATCATTACCAGTAATCAAATCATTATTGGTCAATTGCTTGATTCAAAAACACGGTAAGTGTGCCATGTTAAATGGTTTGAATAAAGACACTTAGTTGAGTGATAACATAAGACATTGATAAACTGAAATTTTGTATCAAATGTCACGCGAGTCACTAGGAATGGCTGTAAAAGTATATCATACATGTAATAGCACCATTTCACTGAAATTTTCAACATCAACTGATTTTGTCAATTTAATGAAATCAATGATTGTCATTTTTTAATTGGTTAGCATTCATTCCTATATCTTCAGAGATGAAATATTATAACAATTGTTCAGCAAGTCGGTATGCCGATTTCATGTTGTGGGATTTGGGATGGGGTCGGGGGGAAGAACAGCACAGCATTAATACAACATTTTTGTGTGAACATCTAGTGATATTACCGTAGTGTTGTCGATAACAAAATGTTTGTTGATGACGACTTGGGATTCAACTACGTACATAAACTTTAAAACGTGTTATCGATTTCATATTAATATTTGATTAAGTGTTAATGAGGTGTTCTAAGAGTTAACTGAAGTGTTTCTATGAGTAAATGAAGTGTTCTAGAAATAACCACCGTAACCACGGAATCTTTTGTACATATAAAAATGTAATATAATTTTCAGCTTAATAGTAGTGTTTCAGATAAAAATGTGCAAGTCTTTATAACAGAAAAGTGTAATTCAGTGTTCATAAATTTTATCAAAATGGCAACAAATTGGAAAAAATTAAGCTCGAAAAATGAAGGAGGTATAAACCCCCTCTCCCTTGAGGGGGTGGGAATGTAACCCCATCACCTGATCACTTCGCCCCTAATACAACCAATAGTTAATTGTGGACAGTAAACTTCAGCGGGTGGGGGGATGTAGTCCTAAATATATCTATCCTCTCCCTAGGATCATAAGTGATTCCCAAAGCCGGTACTCCGGAAAAAAAGTTGAAAAATGTCAGACGAGTGTAAACTAAAGTTTTACAGTGTCATTCTCCATTTCGCCTTTCACTCCGGACAAACTTGTTTAAAAGAATATTACACTTATCTTGATAAAATCTTTTGAAATGATTACCTAATCAGAATTTCTTAGATTAGAGTAAACACTAGTTGGGGAAGATATTTAGTAACAAAGTCTTTCATAAAACCACTACCCGCCAGCCGAGGGAACTGGATCACACGCCTGCCATCTCCCACCACCAGGTTCAGGGATTATTCTTGAACTGAATGGGTCTGTAGCTATGTTTCTCAGCTGCCAAATTGGACCACTATTTTTTGACCAATGTAATCCCTCTAAAACCACTTATAAATATCACAAAATATTCTTGATCTCCTATGTACACTTTCAATGGTCAGATTTATCATCATTCCCAAGCGCAGAAATTTACCGCAAATTCGCAATTAAGACTTGAAAATACAAACCATACAACCTATTTAACACATGCTGGGACTGGCCAAATCTAATATCGGCTAAACACCGCCGAGTTTTTGGAGGTAGCTGTGATATATTCCCTGGGTGATCTTGATAACATTTTTTGCTTACCTTGCTGCTAACACCCAATCATTTTTTCACTGAATACTTTCTGTAATTCTTCAATCTTGCCGACAATTTCCGCGATTGTTTATTTTCGTTGGCAGTTTTATCACGGCCAGGCAGATGTCTCTGATTCTTGCACTGCCTAGCTATACTACGTATCCGACCTTCCTGCGCGCACCCGTTCATTTTGCAGTCTTTACAGAACGCATTTGAGCAAATAATTGCCGATGTTTTGGCCAAGCGTTCCTCCGTAAAAACAGCTATTTATTTCAATTTTGTTCAATACATTTTGGTACTTACTTAGTTTGTCTTTGCAATATCTATTGGCCCGATGCGGGCAAGCATTTTTAAGTTAACGCTCCAAAATGCTTCGCCCGACTGTGAATGTTACTTTGTCCCCTGCGCCATCGGGCTAAAGCGTTATGTCGCACCCTGGTTTGGACATGATGTTGGAGTGTAACATCTTTGATCTGGAAGATTTGTCTTTAATTGTTTACTTAAGGAGAATCAACATTTGAACATATCAGTATTGCGAAATGAAATTACTCGGCATCACTTTCGTGCTCGTCATATAGAAACTTACTCAAACAAATATCCTGCACAGGAACTGATGACAATGTCCTTACATTTCCATCCAGCTAAAACCTTTTCACAGGCAAGAATCCCTTCGCAACTTGCCATTAGCTTGATCTAGCATAGTTGAGAACTACTATCTCGCAGTC